>WBNO01007170.1:35911-123774 GCA_013400575.1 Peucedramus taeniatus | reverse complement strand
AAAAAAAAAAAAATTAGAATATGTCTCCTTGGAGATTTCATGTCATTAATATTAAGATCAAATTTCTGCACGATATCTGTTTTAAATCTAAAAAAGCTTCTAAATTGTATTTTTTTTTCTTTTCTGCTCCAAGAAAATAACGCTTTGGTACCCAGAGCATGGATGCTGCTGGTTTTTTTTTAATTTTTCTCATCTGCTTTTTCTTAAACAATAGACTTTTTTCCTTTTTTTGAGCATGTTTGCTACAAATGAGTCTAAAAGGAAAGGAAAATTGAGAAGAATCAAATAAAAGCATGAATAAAACCTGCTCCAAATAGTTGCCAGGCTGCTTTCTTTTTAACAATCTTGCAATTATTTTGGCTTAAATTATGCTTAAACCCTGACCATGCATGCTTTTCATCTTGGCTTAGAATATGTGTGTACGTGTGTGTGTACGTACGTGTGTACTTGTTTTGATTTGATATTTTTTGCAGTGAGCATTTGCACAACGGGAATTCCTGTGAGTTATATGCATGCTTTGATAAGAAAAATTGCATATCAATGAATGACTGTATCTGATGGACTAAAATGTGCTGATATATAATGCAAAGTAGCTTCATTTTTAAATGAGTTGCTTCTAATCTTTTGGGGGGAGGGTAAATCGCTGCATGCTTATGACAATGAAAGTGTTTGTGTATTTTCTCAAAGGTTGATCGTTTATTTGCTTGTTTCTAACACGAAGAGTGAGGTGTTTCCTTTTATTTATTTATTTGTTTGTTTTTCAAATAACAAACCTGCAAGGCACCTGAATTAAACGAGCACGGGCTACAAAGCTTTCCCTGTTACCTGAGAACGAGCAGAAGGGTGTGTGTTTGTGTGAGAGCTCCCAGCTCCTCTGGGGAGGTTGGGGATCTTTTCAGCTCCTTATTCTCCCCAAGAAGAGTTAAAATGCCTTGGCTGTCTGGCGCCTGCGTGCACCATGGGAATTCTGCTGGCAAAGCCAGGGCTGGCATCAGGTGGGACAGGTGTATCGTGATAGTGGAGAAAGGCAAAGGTGCAGGTGAGGGTTGCCAAAAGAGGTTAAAGGGTTTTTAAAGCAAGGAATCAGCAGCTTCCATCTGTGCAGAAATCTCATTTTCCCCCAGTAGCTAGAAAGCTGATTTTTGGTGCGGTTGTTTTCTTTCAAATGAGTCAGAGGATAATAAAGCGGGAGAGATGGTTCAGTTTTATTCTGGTTTACAGGTTATAACCAAGTGTTGAGAGAGAAGTTATGGTTTTGGAGGCTTTTTTCATGATTGTGAAAAGGCTGAATTGGATCCAAACTATCTGACTTCATTCATTGCTGCAATTGTGGGGCTGAGCATCAAACCTTCTTTCCTTTGGCACACAGGGTGTATTGTGTAATGCTGTTTGCATCTGCTAGCTGGGCTTCCTCAGAGTTCTGCCATTAAGCCTTTTGAGGTTTTTTATTGTATTCATTTAAATCACTTAATGTGCCATTTTGTACAGCAGCTCTTCTCTTACTGCTCTGGGCTAATCAATACCTGTTTTTGCTCTTCCTGTAGCAGCTTACCCCAGAAAAAAAAATTTTTTTGGGTGGTTGTAACCTTGCCAAATGGCTCTGGCCTGTTGGTATCTTAGGCCACTCTTCAAGTTCAGGCTGAAAACTTTGTGAATTGAGTTTACCATTCCCAGCTCTCGTCCTAATAATCCTCCACATCACCTAGGCATCATATATAATTTGACACAGCTGACAGCATCCACTTAGGAGAAGCTTAGGGCTGAGCCAGAAAGGAAATTGAATTGCATCTCAACTCCCTAATATTAATGATCCTTCCAGGTCAGCAGAGGAGTAATTGCCAGGGCAGCCTGAGGAATTGTCCATTAAACCTGCCTAGATGGCAGCTCACCTGTGGAGAGATGCAGCTAGATGGCATGAACAAAATGAATTCCATTTGCTTAATATAAGGTCTGCTGGACTTATGAATATCTCAAAAGCCAACATGTGGTCTCAAGTTTAATACCAAGTATTTTTTCTGGTATTTTAAGATTGCTTATAACTAAGGCTTAGCCAAATTGCCTTAGATGTGTCTGAAAAAGAAAATTCACAGAAAAATCTGGTTGGTGGTTGTATCTTGAAGGGCAAGCCTGTATTTCTATAAAGGTGTAGTTTGATCTAAAACCTTGTGGCATGAAGGAAGAGAAGAAAAGTTCATGTTGTCCATATTCTTTAGTCCTTGAGGTAGCTGCTCATTTAGAATAATCCATTAATCAGTCAAAGTTGGTATACACAACCTGATTAGGTGGGCAGCTGGACCTTTAAATCCCAAATCAATATTCAACAGGAATTCAGAGGAGACAAACAGCCTAAGGACAATGTTTAGAAACTCAACTGTGCTTTATGTCTTGGTGTAATGCTGATGTAGCAAGAAATCCCAGTCACAGTGCGAGAGGATTTATTTTTTGACCTTGTGCATTTGAGATGACAGAGAAAGTTAAGAGTTGTCAGCATGGCTTTACTGCAAGGGGGAAATGCAGAGGGGGTTCAGCCATCCTCTGTTGCCATTACAGAAGGTACCCATGTGGAGCAGCAGAGCAGACCAGGATACAGATACTCCAGATTGAAAAATCACATTCTTCTGAACTTGCTTCTGTGCCAGGTTGATGATTTAACTGAAGTACCATAGTCTGGAGACACAAATGAGGGAACAATCTAACTTGCTGCAATCATAGTGGGATATATCCTCTAGGAAATTTTGGACCACTACCTGTTTATCTGTCCTCTCTCTCTTCACAGCTCAAAATCATGGTGGGTTTTTCTTTCAACAGCCATTCAACTATGGCAGCTCCATGTAGTGAAAGGATTTCTGACTGCTGACACCCTTCTGCCATGGGTCACTCGTTGCCACTGCTTAGAGGAGTTGTTTCCTCTCCTGAGAGCTCCTTGTCTTCACACTGCTGGAGATGGTGTCACAGCTTGGCTGGGTTGTACATACACACGAGAAAGCCTTTCTGAGCCTTTCAAGATAAAAGAGTTGAAGAAAGCACCAAAGTCAGTCTTAGCCAGGGAGAAGCTTGACAGACAGAACTCGTTGGTGAAGAGTAAATGGTTTTCATACTTATTGGTTGGCACGTTCAGTAGCTTGAAATATTTTATAAGTATTTTTAGTTGTGTGTATTGCCACAAAGTTTTGTCATTCTATTTGTTTCATGCTGCTACATTTTATGAATTGGCTGTTTTTTAGCAATTAATTGATCAGATTTTCTGATACAAAAATTAATTTTACACTTGTTTTGCACATTCAGCCAGTAGTGACTTTTAATTTCTGGACTTATTGGTCTCTCTGTTTTTTTACATTTTTATATGTTTTTTCAATCCATAGAGTGTTTTGCCCTGCTCTTGCAGGTTGCCCTGACCAGCAGATCCAGAAGAAGTCTAATAAAGTCATGAGAAGTTCCTCTTGTGGGGTAGCTTGTATGATTACAGATACATTTGCTATGCTTTTCCACACTGGCTTTCTCTTTTTGTCTATATCTGAACCGTACTTCATTTTTTGCCAGCGGGATGCATAATTAGATTTAGCTATATTATCACATGCCATTAATAAGGGCTAATCCCTTCTTCTCAGATCATATCTTTCAGTCCCTCTTGGGTGAAACTTCAGGTAATGCCTCCAATCTAAGTACCAGATCAAGATGAGACAGAGTAGGGGCCGAGGGCAAAACTTTGAGGCAGCAGCTATTTGAAACAATCTGGGGTACATCAGGAGGCAGCCAACAAAACCCTTGCAGTTCCTCTGAAAAAATAGTTGTTGGGACTGCTTCTATGCATTTGACTGCATTACTAGAGAATGGTAATTACGAGAGAATGCCCTTCCCTAAAGAAAGGAAAAAATGTGTGCAACCTCTAAAAAAAAAGTGGAAGGATAAGGATTAGAAAGTGTGTTTTATACATGCAGGAATTCTGAGCACTCCAGTTAGTCCTCTGCAGCAGTTTGGCTGGGTTTCCAAAAAAGGTGGATTAAGGTGAAGTTCTACCATCCCTGAGGTCATTGGAAATGCTGTCAGTGACTTCACTGTCACTGACATTCTACCCCTGGTAGAAGTCCAAACAGCACAGAGTGTGAAGTCTAAGTATGTAAGGACATATGAATTGATTTTTAAACCCAGCTATCTTGGATGATTGTTGCTTAAAGTAAATCAGACCTTAAATGGGAAATGAGCAAGATGGCATTTTCACCAGAATGATTCATTTTAAATTCCATCCCACAAACTAAATGCTTCCTTGCCAGTGAAGACCTGGGAAGTTTTCAGGTGATGAGGCATTTCTCACGCTGAGAGTCTGTAATGTCCAGGACCTTGGAACACCTTCTGGTTTGAGCCTAGCCATATGTTTTTGGCACAAATCCAGAAATGAGTATAGTAAGTTGTGGACTTTAGCACGGAGTAAATTGCACTTCTTGGCTCCAATAATGTTAGTGCGTTGTTCGCTGGTTTCTCTAAATTGGCTGTGGCATGGCTGCAAGCCAATACTAAATCACATGAAGACTTAAATTATTTTCCTTAAGTTTCCACAAGTTTGCTATTTTTCTTTCCTTATAGTTCCTTTGATTTCTCTTATTCCCTTTCCTATCTATTTCAAATTTCCCATGCTAGATCACTCTCATTGTGAAGACTACACTTCTATATATGCTGTTATTGTATTTTTCCATACTGGAGGCTAAGGAGAATGCCTTGCTTTTCTGTGGTGGTTTTTAGTGCTGCTCCACCCTAGTCATTGAGGAGTTTTGTTGGAATTTCAATTTTTTTCCTTTTTTAATGGGGTTATTTGGACTGTTAAGCAAGTGCATTAGGTTAGCAAAGTTGTTGAGCAAGTTTATTGAGAAAAAGGGTGATTAGAGTGTCTGGGGCTGTGTGTCAGCACTATGACTGCTACCAATTTTACAGCTCCCTGAAAGCAGAATGTACACCTGGGGCACAACTGCACTGAAGAAGTGGACAATGGCTTTTGGTTTTCACCTCTTTTATAATGCATAACCAAAAGATCTTTAAGAAAGCAGTTGCACAGAGACTACACATACCAATATACGTTATTTGTGTAGGGTGTATTGTACAGTAGAAGCAAAAAATGAAGTTATATGGCATTTGGGAGAAAAGCATGTTTTTGAGTTCCTAATTGATGTTAGAATTGCTTAATAAAAGCGATATGGCAGTGAATGAAAAGCCACAATTTTGTTTTACAATAACACAGGTATATTTCATACTGGTATTAAGTGTCAGCAATGCACTGAAGGTGGGGAAGCTGAGGACTGAATACTTGGACAAAAGTACAAACCTCTTCCATGTTTTAGAACCGTGAGGTGACAGCAAGGAAGGGGTGGGAGGTCACCCAGCCAAAATCAGAGCAGACCATTAAAAATATCCCTTCCGGCGAGCTGCGCTGCCAAACGCAAATCTGTTCTGTGAGGTTGATGTCAACGTCAACCGCCGTATCCTGGGGAAGCTCACTTCCCCTGGCCCATGCCAGCTTCACGGAGGTTTGCAAAGCCAAGCTGAGCAGTGCAGCTTGTGATTTCCTAGAGGATGTCCATCTGCCCTGAACAGCCTGAGCAGCCCCGGGCCCTCGCTGACGACTGCGCCGGCGGAACTGCCGCGTCCCGCGTCAGCGGCACTGCCCGGCTCCAGCACGCCCTGCACCAGTGCCAGGAATGACCCTCCTCTTGTCCAAGGGCACAATGATAGGGTGCTACACCCCTATTGCTCCTTGTGCTTCAGCCTGAGTTTGGATCTTTGAAACACGTTTGAACTCAGTCTGGACCAGTGGGAGTCCCCTTTCAAGGCGTTTTCAAGGCATGTTGAATGATGGTTGCCTTGCTCGGTTTTGGTTAGGAGGAGGCTTTGCAGGAGAGCATTTCTGTTACTCTGTCACCTTGGGGTGACACAAGCATGACATGGAGCAGTTCTGGTTAAAGCAAACTAAAAAACCCTTTATTAAAACATCTGACTATATATATATCTTTCTGAAATGCCAGTGTCATTGGAGGGTTACAGTGCCACCTCCTCAATGTCACTGGGCAACCCAACAGTCCATTAGGTTGCTTGTCCCCCATAAAGGAATGCAAAACAATAAGTTATTTACACAAAGTGTGTGAGAAAGTTCTGTGCAAAAAAATGTAAACATCAGAAGGTTTAGTAAAACTTGAGAAAATCAGGGCGACAATACTCCTCTTTCTGTTTATTTTTAGTCATTCTAGCTAACTTAACAGACAGTAGGATGTTTCTGCTAACTCTTGCAGGGGTCAGGGTGCACGAAACAGCTAAGAGAAAATCAGCATAATTTGGCTTTTTCCTGCCACTATCTTAAGTGCTAGGTTGCCAGATGCACCATTTTTACCTAGAGGCATGAACAAAGACTCCATTTTTTCCATAAGCTACATTGACCATTGTCAACTTTACCAGCCCTAAATCTTCCCTTTGCAGCTTTACCTGCGCAGCAAATTTCTGTTGCTACATATTTCCCCTTTCAAGTGGGGATATCTAGGGAATAAAGCAAGGAAAGTGGTAGCAGAGACATCTGAAAAGGCTGCAAAGGTGACCTTTGCAAAATATTCCTTCAGGGTTACTGGGGAGGACGTGTGACATTCAAGTCTCACTGTTTTTGTGCACCAGACAGTTACAAAGGAAATAATAGCAACTTTTAAGCTCATAAGAATGCATCTGTCACTTTGTCTAATCTTTGCTTTCTGGCAGCCTAAAATAGGTGACTGAGATGGTAACCTGGTCCTGAAAAAGAGTGAGACAATTTTCTTGTGTCCAAACTTTCTGTACTATCTGTTCCCCTATATTGCTATTTAGGTGACTTATCTGAACCAGGAATGAGCAGCAGCTTTTATGACAGTGGGAACATTCCTCCAGTGTGCAGCCACTGCAGGATAAAGAGCTCTGGCAGCTGATCTGTGACCCTTGCTCCTGCCTTGCATTGTGCTGAGACTGACTGGACTGCTCTAGCAGACTTTGTTTTACTCTTTTTATAGCCAGGTATCCAGATGGCTTCAAGGATTTAAGTCAGCTTTTCAACTTCAGGTATTGCCATACTTGGAAATATGAAAACTGAAAGTAACCTGAGTAAATAATCTAAAAATACAGTGGGGAAGTGACTAATTCCTTTTGGAAGCCTAACTCAACTGTAATTCATTTTAGTTCCAAGAGAAGATTCTCACTTCTTTGTGATTAGTTTAGATAGAAACACCTTGAGATCACTAAATAATAAGACAACTCCAGAAAAAAAAAAGTGTTTTTTCCCCTTGAATGAACTATAAGCAGCTTCAGTAGTTTCTCAGACTATCAGTGCATGGTGTATGCCTGGACTGCTGCAAAGCTGTGGAGAGCAAAATGGAAGTCTTAGTCGTGTTGATAGCAGAGTAAGAGCAGATGAAGCTGTGAAAAATGTTAGTTAAACAATGTTCTCACAATGGTGTTATTCAGAGCCTGACTAAAATCTGCATCTCTCTTAGCTGAGTGCTTGGCACTGTGGGTCCTGTTCTTTCTGGTCCTACTTCCTTGCCCAGTCCTCAAGTGTGGGATTATCTCTATTTCTGCCTTGACTGTAGAAAATCCTGATCCTTCATGTATTTCTGGGAAGTTCATGTTCTTTATTCATTTATGGATATGCCAGATATCTTGATTTTAACTGAATTTGACAATCAAAGAAAGAATTGGACAAAGCAGTTATTAATCCCATTATTCTGCCATTTCGGAGAAAATCTGTGTCATTGTTAAACTAACACCCATTCAATTAATGGTGAGCTTTGCTAACTTCTTTTTATTTCATGTGGTCTTACATTAAAACATTACTGCCATTATTTTCAGATATTAAAAGTAATTTTCCTTTCCCATGGATATTCTCTTCTGGGCTTTTCCTCCAGTATAGCATCCCAGAACAGGACATTTACCTAATGGATGCCACAGGGAATGACAAATAAATTGTGTTTTGAGTTGAAAATATCCTGAATGTTAAAGCTGTCTGTCTAATGACTAAGTATGTTAGAAAAAGCATAATTATGTTTGCATTTTCCAGGTGCCATTTGTGTTACTCTCAATTCAATATTTTTCATAAAATGTATGGACTGAATTTAGCCAAAAAGTGATTGAGCTGCTTCTTTTGGGTCAGCTGGACTTCTTCCTCCAGTGACTGCTAATTTTGAGATGACATTTCTTCCTCCTGGGAATGGTTTTGCATGAATATATGCTTAATTGTATTAATGCTAATAAATGAGAGGGGGAATGATTTCTTGGAGGAAAGGAAAGGCAGGAATAACCTGTGAGCCCTGCAAAATAATTGGGAGTGGGAGTTAGGGAAACTACCACATGTTCTACATATGCTGGGTTTTGTCTCTGCCCTCAGAGGTCCTATAACTTAGACATGGGTGCCAAATGTGGTGCTCAAATGGTGAGCTGAGCAGTCAAAAGAAGCTCAGGGTTTTCCCTTCTTCTTTGTAAATTCATACTGACCTTTTGAAAATGTTAGTATCTGCATAAATTGCTGGATCTGATTTCCATCTAAGGTGTTCGGGCTCTGGAATACTGGAAAGGATGCTCTGTTCAGCAAATGCTCTTGGTTTCCAAATAAGAAAGAGGAATTACACAGGGGTGGCACCTTCAAGGTGGAGGAGCACTGATGCTCACCCTTGTGCTGGTGGCCTGATTTTGGGCTGTCAGCGTGGGGCGTGTGCCCAATCCATGATTTCTCCATCTGAGGAAACCAGCCAGGTCTGGAAGCTGAATGGAGCAAAACACTGGCTCCATTCCAAGCATCTCTAATTTTACTAGCTTGTCTATATGAAGCTGGTGGCTGACTGAGTACCAGATACATTTTAAGTCTTTATCAGTGAAGTTTTGTTCATCTCGCACTGCAGAGGTCAAATCAGGGGAAACACTGGTGCTCTCCATACCATCAATTTCATGCCAATTAAAATCTCAATATAAGTCTTGTAACTGTCTCTCCTGCCCTTGGTATCACAGTCTCTTTTTCATTTTATTTTTTAATCTCATTTACAGTGGAAGACTGAGTGTTATACTCTCATTTCAGGACCAGCACCCCCCTCTGAAATTTCTGGGAGCAATACTTGCTTCTTAAACCTGTTCTTTCTGGCTGAAAATTCAGCTGAGCATCATTGCATCTGCCCTTGCTCCATACCTGATCCTCTGACATTGTACATTGTGCCAGGAGCTCACATGCTGTAGTTCCACTTAGACCCATATCAGCATAAAGAGAAAGGGGTCTCAGTGCTTTAAGAATAATTTTAAAACAAAGCAGTCGATATTCTGTAAACATCTGCCTGCCACCAGGATCCCACAAGCCTGCTGGCTTTGATTCCTGCCTTTGCACACTGTGCCCATGCAGAAGGCACCCTTTCCAAGGTCACTCTCCAGCTTTTGTGCTCAAAAAAGGGATGAGGGGTTATCCAGAAGAACAAAGTGAAAAGTCTCTGAAAGGATTCATACCTCAGCAGGTGCTTTGAATCTTGCATGCAGCTGTGGGCTACAGCTCTGGAAGTCACAGAGAGTTATAAATTAGCCTTGTGGGGAAAGCTAATTGGCAGCTTCTCCTTCAGAACAAGACCCTTTTGTGCAGTGAGTGTGTGTGTGCATGTTTCCATGCTCAGGTGGAGTTGTAAAAATATTTGATTCATGACCTCCCATTTTTCCTGCCGTGACTCAGCTGTGGAGGATAGCTCATGCATTTGAGAGTGATCACAGATAGCTTTCAGCCCTGACACAAACAGAAAAGATTGTATTGGAGTAAACTGATTTCAGACAGAGAGTCTTCTCTGGACAGATGTGCTATTCCCAATTTCTCATGTGATACCATCCACAAGAGCACCTGAGCATAGTAAACACTGATTAGTGGATTGGAGGTGATGAAAGAGAGAATTAATTAAACTGTAGAACATTATAATGTTTATTATATGAGCTAGTGATTGGGAAAACAGCCTTGGAAAAAAATCCTGTAGCCCCTTTAAAAAACACAACCTAAGAAGACGAGGTCATCTTAATTTACAGAAAGAGAAATCTCTTCTGACACTTCACAGTTTATTCTTGTGGAATTCTGCAGCATGAGAAGGATATCAAAATACCATTGCCAAAGAGTGAGGGTAACACATGGGTGCACAGCAAGAGGATTCAGGCTGCAGGAGGCAACAGGGAAGTTTTATTTTCTTCATGTTTTACATTTATGAAAAATTCAATTCCAGCAAGACCTGAATAGAGAGTAGAAGCAGGCAGGCATTGACTCCATGGATTACAGCACAAATTCCTTGACATTTACTGTCCATCTTTGTATCACAATGAGGTTTGCCAAAATGAAGTATTAAACAGAGGAGCAGTTTGTGGCAATCTGCAAAGTTTCACAGTAGTGTGTTTATCCCCAGGAGGGGCTGTAGTGATGCTGAAGAAGGCTGTTAAAATCTGTTTGTGTTTTCCCAAAGTTGTAACAAGAGAGAACATAAGCAGGTGTGAGTTGGGCTGGTCTGGGGAGGAATGAAAGCAGCCTGGAGAACTGGTAAGTAGCTGAATCTGCAGTTGGTTGGTGCCAAAGTTCACCAGAGGACACAAAGGCAAGGCAGGGTGGGATTGTTTCAGCTGATGCTCATGATACATCTGGTATTTACCTGTCAGGTGCTGTTGTGCTGCTGGAAAAAAATCAGGTGGCAACAATGCCTGATGGAATGTTTCACAGAATAGAAGTTTCCCACCTGTGAACAAATGGGCAGCAGAAGAGGAGAGTTTGCTATCACAGCTGAGCATGGAAAAGTGTGAGGAATATCAAGCTCAAAACAAAGCAACTGAGATCCAAATTTTCCAGTAGCAAGAGATCCATTTAACCAGAGAAGGGAAATACGGCTTTCATTCAGAGTGGTTTCTCTTATCTGTGGATGTTTTTTCAGCCAACCTTTGAAAGTTGCATGAGAAAACTTTTTCTGTGTGTGGCTCTTGAGTTGCATCAGTTAACATATGTCAGTGGGGGAGGGTTTGGGGATTTTAAAATGAAGTTAGGCTTTGGCAAAGTTTAATAAAATAGATGTCCCTACCACTTTGCTCACCCAATGTAGCCATTAGAAGAGAGGTGTTTATACCAAGTCTGAAAATTTTGTGGTAGAACCTGAAATGTGCAACTAAACCATTGGAGAGCTTAATTTCATAAACTTTACATGTCCAAAGTAACAATGCAAAGAAAATGATGTCTGGTACACTGGGATATGTATAGCTTAGCAAGGTATTCAAACTTTTTTGATATGAGACTTTGTGGAAAGAGAAAAAAATGGGCTGAAAAGCTTATCACTGTGGGAATTAGGTTTTCTGGATGTGAGGGAGGACAGCAGGCTGGAATAGTTGCAAAATCTCCCTGATATTCTGTGATTAAAGAGCACTTCTCAAGTGTTGGCTGAAAAGGAAAGGAGGAAACTGGAAGAGAATGAGGTTGGGGCCAGTTTTTCTTCAGACCATCACCTGCAAACAGATCTGAGGTCGGAACAGTGTCTGGAAACTGCACATCTCTGAGAGTCCCTGGGGGAGGTCACATTTTGAGATGTGCATTGATAACATGGTCAGGCACAACATCACAAAAAAAGCAGCTGAGGAACAAAAAGAGGAGTGGTCTTTGCACCTGTTCTGACATCTGCCACCACATTAAACCAGCAGCAGGATTCAATTTTAAATGGAAGGGAGGTGCTGGTGCAGGCTGGAGGGCTGTGCACTGTCAATGTGGTGCCACACACCAAAATCCTGTGCTGAGGAGAAAAAACCTCGTTCCACCTCCTCCCCCTTGGGGAACTTAGAGGTGAGCATCAGCTCACCTAAATTAGGGGTTGCATTTTTTAGTGTCTGTTTGCTTTTGGGGAGAGAAAGTATCTTATTGGGTACAAATACTGGATATCAAACAAATTTAGCCTTGCTGTTTCTAAACCAGAAAGAAGTTACTTTATTCAATCTCTCCATTTGTAGAAAGAGTCTCCACCCATCACTAGCATGGGAGAAATGTCAGAGCAAAATTCCAGCAAAATTTCACTTCAGTTAAGGGACATCTCTGACTGAAGGCAAGAAAGCCTGGAAGAAGTCAGGAAGACACAAATTTTACAGAAAACTCATAGTTGTTCATTCACCCACACAGGAACTTACTCATCATTACCTAAGAGAACATAAGACTGAAAAAGAATTTTGGGTCATAAAGTCCAGTCTGTTCCCAAAGTTCTCCAGCATTACAGTGTTAGATGGACTTTTCTAGCAGTGAAAATGTATTAGACAACTTCAGGCAGGAAAAAATGCCCAGTACTGCAAATTTGGACCTTTAAATTAGTTGTTTAGAAATGCTGAACAGTGAACACATTTTTCTGTTTTATTTTGCTGTCATTTCACTAGGCATTGTTTTAATGTAGAAAGACCCAAACAAATTACAAATCCAAAACATAAGCATAAACATTGTTATATTACTGTAATGAGAACTTGCATTACTAGTTCCTGACTGAGCCTAAAGTAGATTATTGTTATTGGACATTCTTCAGATGTTTCTTTCCTGACACCAGCAGTTTTCAGGTCACTCATCCTCGTTCAGCATTGGTGGTTTTTAAAAGTCATCACCATATTGTGGTTATTATAATAACAAGAATAAAACATTTTTGGGGGGTGTTCATGATGTATTCTGATTCTGCATATCTGTGCTTCAAAATGTTTACAAAGATTGTTTGACCCTAGCAATGTCTCATGGCCTCTGGGCTGGCCTTTCACAGTCATCCTAAGGAAGACATCCATTAGCTGAGAAATATTTTTGTGTATGAACCAAAGTAGCCTGTTAGCAACAGCACATTTATTTAAGAAGACATCTCAGTAATAGTGGAACAACTGGCCAAAATAATCCTGATCCAGGGGCTTCTCTCCTAATGATCTGAACTTCTGCAGAAAGTGTCTGTTAAGGACATAGAGGCTGGTAGATACACTGGTCTTCATCCCAGGAAAATTCCCTCTGGCAGCAGTGGGGGTAATGGCCTGTAAGACCTAAATACTCTGTTAGTGGAATTACACCAGAGGAATTCATCCCTGCTTATGAAAACTTCTGCTTAAATCCAACTGACTTTATGGGAGGGGAGCAGAAGTGGGAGATGAATTTAAAGAGCAATTAGGGAAAGAATTTTCTTGTAAAGCAGTTCTGTTTTTTTGCTGTTTACTTTTGGAATTATTTTAATTATCTTTCATTTAAGAAAGTGGAACCTTTAATGAAAACAAAAAATTAGATGCTGCCATTAGAGGGAAATTGTACTCATGACAGAGAGCAGACTTGGATGCTGGAGCTGGTGCACAATGCTGAAGGCACTTTTGTCCTTCAAGGAGTTGATTTGAGTGGTTCTTGCATTTGTGAGCATCTGTGCACTTTATTCATTTATCTCATTTCTTTCTGAAATGTCCTTGTGCTTTAATATCTCTCGTGTGGTGAGCAGCAAAAGTGGTGTAGGTCAGATACAGGAATTCCTATTTGAAATCCACAAACTCTTCAATCCTCAGTATAGCTTAGCTTCCACCAGAGATGGCTGTAGGTGTTGGCACTTCTAAAGCATCACTGGACTGCTGTAGAAGAGGTAAAACAATCAAAAAACCACAACAAAATGAAAGTTCTTGTTTTACCTCAACGTCTCAATGCTTCGGCTTTCCACAGTGTAAATTATGGCATGAAATATTGATTTGGTGCAAGACATGGTTCTGTAGCTTGTTTGTTTAACTTCTGTAGTATTCTAATGAAAATCCAATGTGATTTTGACAGATTAGGGCTGTAGTATGAAAGGCAAAGTGGCAGATTTGTAGATGGTGATTCCTTGAAGAGTGATTATAGAGACAGTTGCTTATATAATTACTGCATTATGTGTATGTTACCAGTGTTACATGACATTAAAATCAGTCATTAATCCTTTTTTATCATCCCCAGTAGCTAAAAACTCTGGAAGAAAGAAAAGTAGAGCAACCACCATGAGAAACAGAACAAGTCCTCAAAGGAGGTCCTGATTGCTTAAGAAAATGTGGTACCATGTCTGATAAAGTTCTGTTCTTGTACTTCAGAGATTCTGTCATTCCACTTTGGAGATAATTTTCTTATCTAGAGCAATTAGGGCTATTTGTTGCTTGCATGGTTCTGTGTTTTAATGCAGAGCAGCTGCTGCTGTCACTAAAGTAGTGTTTTTCTCTTGGGTATTCCCAGTACCAGCCCCAGCTCTCAGCTGTGCACTGAAGCATTGCAGCTCTTGCTTCTCCAGGCTAAAGTGGCTCTCTCACCACATCAGGCAGAGCAGGAGGGACTAAAAGGAAGGCTCTTGGAGGTCATGGGTGTCTGCCTGTGGAAAAAGAAGCAGGGAGCTGTAACTTAGTTTTATTTTGCAAAGCGTAAGGTTGCATAAGTGGGAGGGGAGTTGATCTAAGTGCTTGGACTTGGGACAGAAGTAATGACTTCCCTGAATCTCTAGAGCTTCTAAATGTGTATTCTTCTTTGCAAGTGAAAGTGGGAAGGTTAAAACCATTTCATGGAGGGCATGGCACCTCCTGAACTAGAACCTTCTTGATGGGGGAAAGGCAGTGCAAACTCTGAGGGTCTGAAGCTGAAAATAACTATTCATCAGTCTTAGAACTGACATTTTAATGTGGTTTGGAGTCATACAGCAGCAACCTACATTAAAGCAGCTGTGAAATGGTGATTGTATCTCTGTAAGCATTATGAACTGCAGGGATTAAACAGAATCTCCCCCAAACACACACATTTTCCAGTTCACTCTGTGCAAGAGAAGAATTAAATATTTAGTCATTTCCTTGTCTGCAGGTGAGATTATGCTTTCTTTTAAACAATTCTCTTTTAATTAGTGGTTCAGGTGCTGGAAAATAAAAGGGCACCTGTGGGTTCAAAGTTTTATCTGCAAGGCTAAGCCTTTTCTGTGCAGGCAAACCCCATCATTTGGGCAGGCTATTGTTTGAACCAAGCAAGTTTCAGCCACTGTTAATTAGACTTTTTTTTTTTTATAATAATATCTCTGGTGTGTGCTCTGTGCTTAGCCTGGTAAAGTAAACATTAAATCTCAATTAAGATTGCTATACTCATCAAGCAGAAATTCTCAGTTGCATTCAGTTCCACTGCTTTTGGGAAAGCAAAGCTGTTATTTTGAGTGAGATGGATGCATTCTATACCTATAGACAGTGGGCAATGGGCTTTTAGGGTCCCTTGAACATGGTGAAACATTCTACAACAGATGTGGTTGGGAATAAAATATTGTAGTGAATTAGTGGCAGGCCTGCTCGGGTTAGGTGTGCTGTGTAATGTCAAGGTGTGTCCTTAGCAAAGGGAGCAGGTTTTCTGGGAAGTACACCCTGGGAAAGGGTGGAGAGCCAAACCCAGCCTCCTGCAGTGAGGATGCAGTAACAGCTGGTACCTTGGTACAGTTTGGTACCTGGTACCTTGGTTTGCTCACACAAACCCCACTGAGAGCAAAAAACCCGAGTGCTGGGAGGGGATTCATGTATCACACTGGAATTCACTCCTAAAAACACAAATATGGTACAGCAGTGGAAGGGTAAGGGTTTTTTAACAGATGAACCCTTGAACATCCATAAAAACTGGGGATTGTAGTGACCCCTCTCTTGCTAACAAAGGGTTGTAGAGCTGCCAGTGCCCTCTCCCCTCATCATGGTGTCAAAGTCCTGGCTCTTGTTCACCATCTGCAGCTGGGACATCCAGTTAGACCAAAATGTGTGGGAGTAGTGGATGATTTCTTGGTGCTGCACTTGAAAGATCCCCAGTGAGTGCAGTTTAGTCAGGGGTCTGACTGGCCCTCGAGGTGGGCTCTGTGTGTCTCTGCTTTTCTCCAGTGCTGGTGCAAAACTCTGTGCTGTGTTTCCCTGGAGAATTCATGCCTCTCTGAGTAGTGCTGAGAAAGTGTTTGTCACTGCTGTAATTTGCCAGGAAAGAGGGCTGCCTTGCCATTTGCATTACAGAGAAGAGCCCTGGCTCATTTATATGCAGGCAGCCAAGCCCAGGGAGTTTTCAGCATCCCGTGAATCACACTGGGGGATGCCTGGCCCAAAACAGCATCTCTGCATTTCGTGCTGAAGCTTGACCAGAAATATGTGATGTGTGCCAGACAAAGAGTAATTAAATTTGTTTTCAAATAAAAGATAAATAGACAGAAAGTCACAGGCTTGTTCACCTGGGTCTCTGAATATTTTTGGAGAACAGCTTTTGCTGTGGAGCCTTGAAGAAGTAAAAAATTATATAATTTTGTCTGTTCGGGGAGCTGAATTATTCATTTGAAATGAAAATATTTTATAATCGTGTTTCAGAAAATAAGTGTGATTTCTAGGCAACTATGCCTAATAAGAACCCTGTGGTATGAAATCTAGTCTATGACTGCTAAGTAGTTCTCCATCTTAAAGCTGTGCTGGGCTATGTGTATTTTTAGGCATCCTAGCAATAAATATTTTATAAAGTGCTGCAGACAGTCAAGGGAGGAAATGTTCTGTTGCAGAGGAATCCAATTTCAGGTTCCCCATAAAATGATGCGGTTTATAGGGTTTGATATCAGATACAAAAACAAGGATGTTATATAAAATGTATCAGATGTTATCACTGAAGAAACCCTGCAGTGTTGTGAATAATTTCTGATCCTTCAAAGAAAACTAGAAGGGCTCTAAGCAGGCCATGCAGTGATAAATATCAATCTACATGTGTTCCTATATTGATGAAAAAAGCTATTCCTTACTTTTATTAACAACAAGGTCAGATTGGTAGTAAAAGAAGACAAACAATCTTTATTGATACTTGCACTGCATGTTTAATGGAGAATAAATATTGCAAATTCTCTATATGACTGCATATGCTGTAGAGAGAAGCCTGCCACCTCCAATTCAGTATTTGAGGATTATAATCCCCTGTTGGAGGCTTTGCTCCAGCATTTCCAGAGCTCCTGCTTTGCAGCATCATGCAGTGCTGGCACTTGCTGGATGTGCATTTTCCTCGGACACCAAAACCGCCGAACGCTCAGTCTGCTCCTGTTTAGTTGGTGCAGGGGAGAACAGCCTTCCTTAAGTACAAATTGGCACATACAGCTGAGATTTAGCTATTAGCATTGTGTTATAGTGGCACATTTAGCTTTCAGAGCAGAATGAGTGCAAACACCCCGTCTGCTGGCATTTGAGCTGGGGGAGCAGCCTCTCATGGAGGAGAGGCAGCAGTAGGGGCAGTGGACTGGTGGTGCTGTGCTTCCCACTGGCCACTGGCAAGTGGGAGCTGCTGGCTGGGCCCCNGAGGCAGCAGTAGGGGCAGTGGACTGCTGGTGCTGTGCTTCCCACTGCCCACTGTCCTGCTGTAGGAAGCAAAATGCTCACTCTTCCCTGATTTCCCACTTGGAGACTGCCAGCTACCCCTTTATTCATGGTGGGTTGGTGCCTGCCTTTTCCTTGATGTGCTTTCCAGGTAAAGCCAGCTTGGTGTTGCTCAATCAAAACTGAGTCTTGGGTGCAGAAGATTTTAGGAGGAGGAAGCCATTTGATTTCTGTCCTGCTGTTTTAACTGGAAGCTGTTGCATAAAGCTACAAGTGCAGAGCTATGCACACCTAGGTGGTAATTTCTCCCGAAGGAAATCCATAACCAGAAAAGGATTTAAGACTGCAGGGAAGGTTTTCATTTCCTTTGCTTTTCCAGTGCTAAACCCCATATGAATTAGGAAAATAGCAGCCATCTAATGGAAAATGTGTATTTCCCATTGCCATTACAGAAAACAGAGATTTCCTGAGTTCTGTGTTGGTTTAAAATGCTATGATTGGGAGGCATTTGGAGATTTTGTGCTTTTGCAAGCAAATGGTGGGAAAGGAGAGGACACGACAGCAGGCTTTTTCTTGGATCTACAGCACTACAGCTACCTGGCATTGTGACTAATAAAGAAAATGGGAGCCAAGTTTCAAGACTGCAGAAGAAGAAAGAGTCACTTGGTGTCAGGGTGCCCCCCATATGACAGGGTGGGAGTTAGAGATGAGTTTTCTAGACATGTTTTCCCCAGTCAGTGAAGCCTCTGGGACTGTAGGTGTCCCTGTTTTTCACCCCTCTAGAGAACTTTACTTTTAAATGTTAACCTCATCTTCTCCCCATCTCTTTGTAATGTGGAGAATGGGGTAGGGAAATTAAAGAGCAGCTCTATACACATCTGCTGGTTATTGAAATCACTTGCCACTTGTTTTATTGTCTGGAGTTCTGCAAAAGGAAAAAAAAAAAGAAAAAAAGCAGTAGGGGTTAACAGGACAGCCTGTATGCTCTGAAAACAGAGCAGGTCCTTCCAGACTGAGCATTAGCATGTGTCAAGTGTGTTTTAGAAAATGCCTTTGCTCTATTACCTTTAAAAATACTACAGGGAGTGACTAGCCTACTACACATATTGATGGATGAGGTTAAGTATGACTTTCTAGTGTTGAAAAGGGTTGGTGAATTTTATTTCCCGAAAAAAAAAAAAGCTAAAGATAAATGGTTGCTTTGCTCAAAAAACACTCAGACATAGGGGGTTTTTTCCCTAGGATTTTCATCCTCCCAAATATCTGAGTGTAATTTGCTTAAGTAGATATTCCAGAGCTACTTTAATTCAGCTGTTGCTACGGGAGGCTGTAAAGAACAAAGAGGGAGGCTGCAACGTTTTCAGTGTGCTGAAGCAAAATATTAAGACATGCTGAAATATGTGTATGCTAAGCTGATAGGCTGCAGATACTGGGAAGGGAATCTTAAGGAACTGCCTCACTGTGTCTAGTGAGGGGCTGTCATTTTGGTAAGCAGAACACGGCCAGCTCCTCTGTGGCCTTGTTTTATGTAGGGCACTCAGTTTGTAGCATGATGGATCTTTCATTACCAAAGACTTCATTGTGAAATTAAGCATCATGCCCTCCTAGGACCCATCCTGTTCTGGCTGCTGAAGCAGTTTTAAAGTATAAGATCAATTAATAAAGTTAATTGGGGATTTAAGTACAGTAGGTTGAAGAAAGTGCTTGTAGCTGGCTGAGTAGATGACTTGAGCACCCCAAAGAGTCTGGTCTGCAGAGGTAGTTTGTCCATTGTCTGTGACTTTTATGGTCATAGATTGCTGTGCAAAACTGAACTAGCCTCAAACCTCAACCCTCCCAACATATGGTTTTGATTTCAGGCTTGAAGCTGCCCATTAATATCACAAGTGTAGCACAATTGCATTTATTTTTAATGAATGTATCCAGCAAAATTTAGTTTAGCTGAGCAGTGAAGTATTATTAAATGGACTAAATACAAGCAAGGATGATTCAGATAGTTCTGCTTTATCTGCTGCTTGGGCTTTTGAGAATACTTGAACATTGCATTTTCACACCCTTTGTTTATGCTGAATAGTTATAAAATTTTGCCTCAATCTAAGTTTTCCTTCCTTTGCTTCCAAATATTAACCTGACCCTAAATAACCATTATTCAAAGCAGACCCCATTTAAATAATATATTATGCACAATAATTCAGGAAATGCAATTGATTGCTTTTAGAGTATATTTATATGATTTTGCCTTCTCAGAAAGAGCAGTTGGAATATCTAACTGAATGCACAGATATAAAGGGTTTTTCTGAGCATGATTAAGTATTAGTAACAAAACTATTCTTCCATTCCTAGTTGTTGGAAGTACATCACTGTAAGTAATTTACAAATCTTATTAGGATACAATGAGCACCAGGCAGTTTATATTCTGGTTAAGAACAGCATGCATGAGCTGAGCAGTAGGTTTGAGAGCTAAGCTGCCACTGGTGCACCTTCCCACAAATAATTGCTATAGCAACCTTGTCATAATGTCTGAGATCTGCCTCCCTTGGGTTTGCACATGAAGTTTTTTTATGGTGAAACAAAATGCCTTCTCAAGTTGAAAATACACTGTAATGGTGAGGCTATTGATGGCTTTTGCCTTTTTAATTTTTTTTCCTTCAAGTAATTAAATTTCAGATGTTGAGAAGCATAATGGAACATTAGAGGAAATCGTTTGCTGTCATAGTGTCCATTCATCATGAAATTCAGCATTATGTGGCTCCTTCCATACAATTAATCTCTGCAAATTGGTGTGATCAGGTGAAGAAATTCACTGCGGGCTGTCTCACTTAACTTGTGGAGTTTTTTCTTTTCTTCACCTGAGTGCTTAGATGCTACACTTATGTTCTGTAAAAATCAATCAAAATAAGGTTCCAGAGTTATTATTTCTTTCATTTCAAATTGCTGCACATTGTGATACAGGTTGTGTTTCTGCATATTAGGAAATCTTTGACCTACAGCACTGAAAACAAAGTGGGACACACCCCAGCATCCTTCAGGGACCCTAGTAATACAACTTGCATTTATGCGATGTTTTTTTGGCCAGATTCCGGATCCCAATTCCTGCTTTGTGGTGTTTGATAAATCTAGCAAGGATGCCCTGAATGGCAAAGGCTGCACAGCAGAGTAGTCAAGAAGTACTTGCCTGTTTGGTGTCATGGTGAAAAATGTTCACATGTGTCTGAGGACTCCTGTTTTGATAGCTGATCTAGGAGGAGAGGGGTAGAACACTGCTTTGCAGGCAGCTCCTGTGCCCTTCTCCCTTCCAAGCAGCTCAAAATCTGTTCCTCTGAGTTGAAGCTTAATACAGATAATAAAGTTCATGATACATGGGCAACATTAAGTGAAGAGTGTTACTCCATTATCATTATGATGATCAGAGAGCAACAGATGAAATAATTTCAGCCAGGCTCTCGGACTGGTGCAGTGAAGTCTGAACAATGACTGCAAAAGGGAGAGCACTGAGGGCAACAGAGGACTTCGATCATCTGAGCAGGCTAATTAGAAATCTTTCAGCAGGGACACAAAGGTGAGCAGAGGTTATACAAAATAGATTTTGCAGAGATATTAGGGAGAAGAGAGAGGTCCCATGCTCCAAAGGACAGAGCTCAGGAGAGAAGCAGGGGAGGAGGAGGTTGAGTCCCTTGCGTGAGACCATAGAATACTAAAGACAGGAGAAATCAATAACAGGGAATGTGTGAAGGTGGTTTTATAGCTTTGTTCAGATCTAGGGAATCTAAGATATCTGGGGAGTCTAGTGACTGCATGTTGTTGTGAAGATGTTTTAAAAAGGGGGAAAAAAAGAAAAAAAAAACACCTTTGGTTACTAAGGTGCTGTGCTGCAATGCTGAAAGGAGACAGTATTGAAGTTTCCTTAGGCTCATAAAAGCTTAAGAGACTTGAGTGTAGACTTGACTGTGACCCTTTGACTGCTGTCCAACAGGAGGAACCCAGGGCACACCAAGAGTGACAAACTGCCTGGGTGCCTCGTGGTGAAGCAGTGGGACAAGGACTGCAACAATCTGACTGAATTCAGATTTTCTCACACGTTTGCCTGCATCGTTTTGGTCGCAGAGTTTGCTCTCCTGACAGCAGTACATGGCTGTTGGAGGCAAGAGAGCTAAATCTGAGGAGCTGCAGTGTAGTGGAGCCTGCTCTGCAGTCAGACACAGGGAGATGTCAGTGTGAGTGTAACAGCTTGTTCCTGTGAAGGGTCTGACACATCCCACTGCTGCCTTTACACCGGGATAGAGGAACCCAATGCAGCTCCACCTCCCCCTGGGTATGCACAGAGCAAATCCATGGGCTGGCTGGAGGTGCCTATCCTGCCCTCCAAAGCTATGCACAAAACATTTGGTCTTTTCCCAGCAAAATTTATGCACCTGGGAGTTATCCCAGTTTTAATTAACTTCAGTTGTATCACAGTAACATTCCCATATAGACAAGAGTGACAGACTCAGGGAGTTTAATTATAGCCTTTCCTGACATAGCATGCCTATTTAGGGAGTCAGCTGAATGTTTTAGTTGCACCAGCAAGAACTTCTAGACACCCATCAGAGTTTGAGCCTGGGTCTTATGACATTCTTTTTACTTTTAAAGAGGAATCTTATGCTATCTTGCTGTTTGCACTCCAGTCAAATGAAATTTCCTTGCTTTTGTATTTGTGTTTTCCTTGCTGTATTTCAACAGCTATAAGGTGTTATGAATAGCAATTTTAAGAGATAACTGATAGGTTCCTGCCAGGAAATGGAAAGACCTTGTGAAAATACATTGCCATACTAAATAACTGGGGTGTGCATCAATGGTTAATTCCTCATTTTAAATGAGAATCCTATTTTAAATTCTCTCCCATATTCCTAGCTATTGCTCATAATGTAATAATGAAGGTCAAAAATCCAGACTTTATGTGACTTAATAATTTTAACTTATGTTTTTTTTGGATTACCTCATGGCAAACCTGTCTTTGCAGTATGAGTCAGAAGCGTGCCATGCTGCAGCAAGAACAGCGATTAGTACTTAGCCTTAGGCATACTCAAGTTTAAGATAATTCCCTATGGGCCTGGGCTCTCAGTTTTCAACAATATCACAAGAAATTATGGGCCAGATGCACAGCTGAAGTGTGAACATTTTGTTTCTCTGGAACTGTGTGGCTTTACACCAGCTGACATTCAAATATGTTATTATTAATCTGTACCAGCATTTTATTTAAGATGGCATCAGATTGTGCAGACATAAGCCATGTGAATTAAGGCTTCGTGTCAGACTTGAGTTCTGGCATCCTCTAATTGCTGGGTGTTCATTCCCTTTCACACTTAAAATTTTCCAAATCAAATGTTTTGTATCGTGGTTTTACGAGTTCCTTTCAAAACAAACACCAGAAACCTGTTCCACTATGCACCACAGAACTGACACCCTGAAATGGACTGCTGGAGCCTGTGGATTCACTGGCAGATCTCTGCCTTACACTTCTGTCTTTTAAATGATGGGTCCCAATGGGCCAGACATCTGCTGGAAAATTGAAGTCTTTGCTAGAGTGATTAGCAGATTATAATTGACAGTGAAAGGAAAGCTGAAATCTTGGTGCCGGCTCCAATGGCTACAAGTCTGTAATTTTTCCAGTCTTTAATAATTCCAATGACTGATCCAGTGCTTTGTCCTTATCCCAAACTTCCCCATGCCCACAGTTCTCCATGGCTCTGCATGTGCCACTTTGCTGATTTACTGTAGCTCTTTTTTCCCCTCATCCTCTCTTCCCTTTGTAATGGTCTGTGTCCCTCCAGACTTACAGCAAGAGCACAATGTTCCATTTCCCAAATCCTCCAACATCTTACCTCAGTTAATTCTCACATTTTCCTGGCCCTTCATCTCAGTATTCCATCTTGCCATTGTTCTGATCCTGATTTTTCTCTCCTTCCTACTCAAGTGTAGCCTATTCCTCCACACCACCCAAATGCTATCAGCAGCAGTAAGGACAGCAGAGGAGAAATTGTCTTCCAGGCCTCAGTTCCTCTCTTTTCTATTGGAAAACCACTTCCTATCCTTTAAAGCAAGACCATATTTTTAGGTCCCAAACCCAAATACCTCCTGTGTGAGATGCAGTTTTTCTTAACCTGCATAGATTTTCACAGATGGGATAAAAAAAGGAGGTTCCTGGTCAACAATGTGGTTATAAATAACATCTGCTTGTAAATAATATCACAGCAACCACCTGGAGCATCTCCCAGCTGTGCAAAGCCTGCTGCTTTCCTGGAGCATGTTTCTCACCTGAATTTTGACTGCTCTTATGAAATAAAAGCATCATTAACAAACCCAAACACCTCTGTGACAAATGTACACTTTCAGAAACTGTGTAATTAATAGTATCTCTAAAACAGTGGCTTTAATGAAACTTATTTTAATTGAAAGGCAATTAGGCATTGTCTTTTTCCAGAGCATGTGTAGCTAACTCTTGTTAGTATTACCAGGTTGTGCTTGCAGAATGCAGCTCCTCTGTAGATAATTTCTCATTTCTGCAGAACTAGTAGGTTTTTTCTTCAGTATATTCCCTGGTCCTGCCATTATTGTTCGAGTTTTTTAATTAAAACATTAAGATAAGAAAAAGTGGGAATTTTTTTAGTAGTAGAACTGAGTGCTTTACATTTGAAAAGGCTGTGCTTTAAGAACAGATTAGTGGAGAAAATAGCTTCAGTTTTGCTTTCCCTGCTCTGGGTAAACCTGTGAAACCCAGTGATAATGGGGGATAAAATGTGACAAAGGGTCTAATATCTGGGGGGGAACAGTGTGCCCTCTTGGACCCTGAAAAAGTTTAAATTTTATTCTTTGTTGTAAGACTTGAGGAAGGAAAGTGTTGGCAGCGGAGCTGCTGCTTGTTTTCCTTCAGGAGAGCAAAACTGGGCTAGATAGAGGGGTACTAGCAGATTCTTGCCTGATCTGACTGACTCAAAATCATTTGCCTTTAGCCAAGGACATGCTCAAATGAACTTGAAGAACAACATGGTATGGGTAGGTCAGTGTTAAATATGGGTAGGTCAGTGTTAAGTAGAAGATCTCATGTTTCCTCTCTTGCCTCGCTCTCTCACTGGTCTCTGGAGCAAGATGAGATGGCTGGTTTACCTAAATGGCTAAAAAGCAGTCAAGTAGTTTAAGCAGTTTCCTACAAGATAAGAAAGCTTTTTCCACCCTGAAAACATGCTAAGTGAGAACAGAGACTCCAAGTGAGTTGCAGGAAGTGTTCCTTCTGAAGGGTTTTCCTCACCTTCCCCTCTTTTGAGACTCGTAAAAAATTCCCCATGAATATCAGCAGACCAAGATGTTCTTGTGTGGCACAATTTAATTGTCAGGGAGACTCACAGAAAGTAAAACTGGCAGTACTGTAATCATTTAAAAAAGATGGAAGTGTAGTTCATAGTTAGTACCTAACTTTGCTGTATTTTTATAACTCAATGAATCACAGAATCACAGAATACCAGGTTGAAAGGGACTTCAAGGATCAACCAGCCCAGCCAAGTCTTAAAAGTGTCCAATGTTGTTTTCAGTCATTTCTCTAAGTTACTAAAGTTTTGCTAAGAATGGTCTTAAAACTTGTGATTAAATTGCAAAAAAAACCCAAAGCTCCACAACAACAACAAAAAAGGCTACGCTAGCAGTTCAATGGTCAATAAAAGCAACCCCATTTCCCCAACAAAAACTCAAATTGTCAAATTTGAAGGCTTTAATAATGCTATGCCTGAGATTTCTGAGATAAATACAAATGCAGCAAGAGTTATATTCCAAAAATTCAACAATCTCTGTACATGTGATTGGTAATAGAGGAATATAAATTAAAAGATTTGCTCTCACTGCTGTAGTGTTGCCATTTAATAAGCACAGTCTCTCTCTGAGTTAATATGAAACTGTCTCCTCTGTGTTTTGTGAGTTCAGAATTAATGGAGACCAAAATGTTTACTTCAGCAAAAGAGATGGCTAAAAATAAAATGATACCAGAAAATAAAAGCATAATGCCCAGAAACATTTCCCTCGTACTTAGAGGCAAAATAATTTTCTCGCCTAGCAGAAAATAATAGGATTGCATTTCATCAACTACATTCTATTCCATATATTTTAAGCTCAGTGCAAATGTAAAAACAAAACAAAAATGAAAGTGCATTTTTGTGGTTCTTGCTCTGGAATGAACTATGGTGTTTATGGGAGAGGAATATAGATGTTCTGGACAGGATCTTGGAAAGAAAGCACAAGAGACTTTTAAAGAATTCACAGATTATCTCTCTCTTGTTTTCAACCTATTTTCATTACCTGGGGAAAATAAGGGTGAAACAGGTAAGTTGAAAAGTAACACAGCTTCTTCTGATCAGTATGATCCATAGCAGAACTATTTGTAATTGCAGAATGAAAATTAGCCAACAAAATTATTTCTGGATCCAGAAATGTTACACCACTGTGAATCTAAAAGTTAGATGAGGAAGGAGTAAGGCAGTGACTCATTTGTTCTTCATCCAAGCAGCCATGACAGCTTTCACAAATGGCACAGTGTAAATAATAGGAATTATGCAATTAGGTGCCCATGGTTTTGGAACTGGCATGTTGCATAGCAGAGCCTGCTTTCAAGAGATAAAGTCCAGGTTTGTGCCACGTATCTTCATCTGTGGTTTTTTGTTTTTTTTTTTTCTCCAGCATGAAAGAAAAACTAGCTTTAGGCTAATTGTGCTGGCATTTTCATGTGGATTGCTCTGAGCTCTGGGTCAAACCAAGCTGAGGGGGCAGCCAGCAGTTCCCAAGGGCCCTGAGAGCAGGGAATGAGCTCCTGTTTCCATCAACCCCACTGCAGAAGGGAGGGACAGGGCAAGCTGGAGCAAAGGGAACAGTGAACACATGGTAGGGAGCTCATACCTTGCTCATTCCCAGCCAGCCATCCCAAATATTCCCAGTAGGAAGGATAGAAGCAGTTTTATCTTTTTACTGTACCTATAGTTCTGAATCAGTCAAGACAGTGCCATGCTGGGTTTTTTTTGGGAAAGGAAATCAAACCTGGTCTGTTAATCTGCCACTGCAAAACAAATTTAGGTCTTAATCAATGCAAAGACATTCATGATGCTGACATGACTCCTCATGCTCAGGGGTTTGTGGCATGAGTTGGCCTTGATGTGAAGGGTGTGGAAGATGGACAATCCACTCTTGATTGCAGCCAGCACTGCTTTGAAGCATTAGTCCAACATTCATGGTAAACATCAGTTTTTTCTTGATGCAGATATCAAATTATCTCAAAAAATAAACCATCTTTTCCCATTCTTGGTACTCTGTCACTGTGTGGTTGCTGCTTGCTCTGCTTCCAAGAGCCACAGCTAGTGCAGGATCAGCTTGTTTCGAGAAGTCCAAAGTAGCCCCTGCTTTAAAACAGTGAGTGTTCTATTAAATATCTCCTCGTAAAGCCTTTAAATATGGAAGAGTGGCCAGTGAAAAGTTTAATAATGGAGATGTGTGCGTTTTCATTTGTTACCCAGCTGGGAGAGAAACACAGAAGAAAAACAATGGGATAATCTTCGAGGCTTCACATCCAAAAAGTTTCAAAAGATGGGCAAAAATGTGATTTTTTTTTAAAATAAAATTAATATAGAAATTGCTTTTGGTCTACATCTGTGAAACTAACTTAATCCATATGTTGCAGGAGGTAAGGAACATGACCTGATAGGAAAATGTTTGGGTATTTTTCTTATTTTTTAATTAGTAATAATTTAGTTTTTAAAGATTAGTGCAGAGGGCTGCCTGGCTAAATGTCCAGGTAAAATGTCACAGCTTTGCCAGCCACAGCTTTGCCATCATGTGGATTTCTCAGCTCTGCTTCTGCTTCTTTACAGATGAGATGAGTGACTCTAAGACTTTGACCAAAGCAATTAAATTCAAATTCCAAGCTTAAAGGCACACAGTTTTGTTGACATTATTTTACTATAAATCCGTTTCTCAAATATATTCCTGCTATTTGTTGCAGTTTTGCCCATGAGAATTTAGATGTTTGGGTGGAGGAGGGTGGCTGGAGAAATAATACAGAAGTTTTTCTGCATGGAATGAAAACCATGGATTTTAAGGTTATTGTGTGGAAAGATAAACTATCTGTATGTGGAGAGGTGGAGGATAGAACTGAGGTGACTCAGGTGTGTTCCCATCACTGCTGGGATTTTGAGGACAGAGGCTGAAGGTGCCCTGCAGGGCATCTGAGGCATTGTCTTGAGCTTTTCCCCTACACCTCTGAGTTTAATTTCTACAGCACTCATTTCCCTGACTGAAAGGCCTTATTGTATTTGGTTCCTATATCCTCAAGGTTTCTTTTCTTTTTTTTTTTCTTGTGAGAGGAACTTATTAATCAAGGCTTTTGCTTTCTCCCAGCATCAAACACTGACAATTCAAGAAATAACATGGTAGTATTAATTAGATCAGAGCCAGTTTTGAGAAAGTGTTTCGATTTTCAGTTACTGTATTTTCACATTACAGGGTAATAACATGTCAGCAGTTAGCAAAAGATTTAATAAATATTGTGCATGTGCTTGAAATATTAGCATTTTAATACCCATGTCCAGAAATAATGTTTTTCAGTAGCACAGGGCTGAGAAAGTGCTTTTTGGATGTGGGTGGACGAGCAGTAATTGATGCACATGTACTTGTTTGACCTGTAGCAGGTTAAATACAACGTTTGAGGCAGTTGTCTAAACAGCAAATCATCTAGAGCTGATATTACTGTTACATCACTATTGCCTCTTTCCCAGCAAGCTGCCTCATGCAGTGGCAGGTTATCAACACCAGATGAGGAGTAGACCTGATTAATGTGAATATTTGAGTTTCTTTCCACAACTGTCTCAATAACCAGTCACGAGGATCTGCTTCATACACCAAGAATTAAATTCAAATTATGCAGTCTTGGCTAGAAAATTGTGCACTTAATCCCATCCTGAAAACTGAAATCTGAGATTTTCCACATGAAGTCTTTTGTGATGTTTCATGCCCTGTTGGTTTCTGCCAGCACTCCCATTGATTTAGGTTCCTTTATTCCTCCATTTAAAGGGGAAAAAGGGGGGGAAAGGAATATATGCAAGGGATTCGTTTTTGGGAAAGTCCCTCTCTGCCTCAGAAATTAATGTGTCCAGTACAAAATTACAGGACTGCTCTAAGCTCCTTTATGTAGAGAAACCATATTTTTCAAGGAAAGTTTGCCACAGCTAATGAAGAAGACAGTAGTGTTTATCTGTTGGGTTTCCAAAACCTTTGTTTATACTGTGGCTGTAGCTACATAGGCTTTTGCTAAATTGAAGCAGAACTTTATGTTTAAAAATCACTTGTAGCCTATTCTCTCTGAACTAAATTGCAATTATTTGAATAAGCTTTGTTTTCAGGAGGAAAAGTGAAGCAAGCAGAGATGATAATTAAGCATTACAGAAAAGGGGAAAAGGAGAATTAGAGGTTTAATTTCCTTGTCTACATCTGAAAGCATGTTTGCAGACAGTCATTTGCTAACAGTCATTGGATTCTTACCCATTAATCTTCACATAATTGTCTCTTGATATCAACTCCCTCGTGCCCTGGCCCTCCCCTTTTGCCACCTTGTCTCTTTTGCTCCCATGACCTCACCAATAATTTTTCATTTTGTTTGTTAGTTCCCCTCCCAGAACAACCATTCTCCATCTTCCCATGCCTTGACCATGGGGTTGGTTGGTCCAATGGTCCAATTGGTCCAATTTCCAATGGTTGGCCATTGGACCAACCCCAACCATGGGTGCTGCCTGCCTGTGTCTGTGCTCATCAGACAGTTCCAAACACGTGGAGTTTCCTTGGAGAGGCTTCACAGCCTCGGCGCTGCTTGCCAGGCACCATCTGTTCCCAGCATCTCCTTGGCCAGTCACAGGCTCCTGCCTGGCTTTCCTGTGCCTGCTTTCTTTCTGACCTTCCTTCCTGCTCTATGGGAGCATCATTTTGGGAAACATGCTAGATCAGAGCCTGTGTAACTGCCAGAGCCTCTCGGTAGCATCCTCACCTGACCCTTCTCATCCTCTGCTCCCTCTCCCACTCATTTGTTGTCCAAAATCAAACTCAGAGCTCCTCAGAGCTTTGTCTTCCAACTGCCTTTAGCACCAGGCACAACAGCACTGGTCTCTGCTATCATTCAGCATCAGAGCTGTACAAATAAATAAGAGTAATTCTGAGTTACGCAGTTGAAGTTCTCATCTAAAATAATTTAAAGAGTAGTCATAAGGGGTTGTGCTGGTTATAATTCATATAATAATTTAGGACTGCTAGTTTTTAGCTATTGTGTAATTTGGATTTGCTTGCAGTTCTCATTGGATAAAATATATTATTGAACAAGAAAGGAATAAACTATATTCAGAGTAGCTGTAGGGTGCTATGATTTAAAGGAGAGCTGGTGCCATACTACAGCAGAAAATATGCAGGATCCATTATACTGTTAATGAATGCACAGCTCAGATTGGTGATTTAATTTCTAGGTCATATTTCTCTCATACCCTCAGGTATAGTAGACTTAATACATAAAAACAGAGTAAGTTGGTGTGTATTTAATCTCAGTCATGAAAAAAATGAATAATAATAAAAAATTACTTTCCTGTATTGTTTATTCATTTGCAATTATTTCTTTTAATGGCATAGCATTCAAAGAGCACTGTCAGAAGGGCACAGCCATATTTTCTGGTACTAGTTTTGAACCAGTGATAGTAACCTTTGAGGCAGCTTGATATTTATCCATAGCTACAGACTGTCACTGCATTTAAGCCATGACTACAGCGTCATTTTTTCATCTGGCCAGGAGCTTTCTTGAAATAGTCACCATCTCCTTCCTCAGGCAAGGTGGCAGATTGGTGATATTTTAAACTGTCTCTTGGCTGAGAGACAAATCCCAATTTCTTTATTTTTGCAAGCAGACATAGCTGATGTAAGCAAGACTTATTCCTGCAGGGGCCACACCCCTGAATAGTTGTCAGAACCAACATTCTGCAATGACTTCTAGTTTTACTAAATGTGGGATTTTTTTGGCTCCATTTTTTTATTGCCATGTTAATTGTAAGCTTTTTTTCTGATATGTGTACAGATGTCCAACTATTTGAGAATCCACATTTTGCAGTGGACTGCATTTTAAATCCTACAGTCATAGCTGCAAATTGAATCTGAAAAACCCCTGAAAATACACAAAGAAAAAAAGAAGCAATTAAATAAAATTCTGCCTGACCTTTTACACTGCACACCTGCTATTTTAATTTTTTTTAATTTTTTGCAACTGGAGTATCACCTCTTAGATGAATTTGAACAACTCACCCGAGATACATTCTAATCCGATCATGTTTGATGATGATACCAGTTGGATGTTATCCTATTAGGCACTCACTGTAAATAAGGGATTTTCCACTGCCTTTTAAACCCTTGATTAATGAGAATGCTTGAAGCAGTGTCCTGTAAATTAGCCATAGTGCTAGCAACAATGGCAATTCACTTGGGAGAACTGATTTGTTTTAAATCTTCCCATCCAAATTAAAAAGCATGAGGAAAAGATAATGTCAAGTAAGTAAAACACATTACTCTATCTTGCATTATTGATCTGCATCCCATGGCTGTCTTGACATCCTCAGGTCTCAATTCTGCTCTCTCTTCAGGTGAATTCCTATCAGTCAGAGCTCTTTGGAGAAAGAACTCCAGAAAGTAACTGGCCCACATTATTTAATTTATGTATTCTCTATATTCTCTAGTGTTTTAGCTAATTCTGAATCCCATTTTAAATTCTGTCAGGCAGACCAATAGTTTTCATTTGTAGTTTGGTCACTGCCATCTCACCTGCCTTTCACAGCTCCTTTGCCCTTTTCTCTGAAAATATGTATGAGTAGCAGCAAAGGGCTATTTGGATTTGGGAAAAGGGGTGAATAGAGGCAGGTTGTGACATGTCTTTTAATTGGTACTTAAACTTGAATTATTCTTCAGATATTTTTTCTGAAGAAAAACACTTTTCACATCATCTTATCACTTTGCCTCTTATTCAACTACTGATACTTGATTATTGCTTGCAAGAAAATGAGTTTTATACCAAGTATTGGCTTTGAAACACACATTACTTCCTTTAATATGCTGAGACATTAATGAGCTCTTTCTTGACATTCTATATTCACATTTATTTAAGGTATTATTCATTTCTGTATCCATAATATGCATGCTTTTTTATCATACAAGAAAAACCCTTTCTTCTTGTTGAAATATGAATACTCTTTCTATAGATTGGAATTAGTGTCACTTTATGGAGACAGCTTTGACACTCTTATAAGTAGCTGAGCAAAGTATCTCTCAGACATGAAAATACTTAAAGTGCATTATTTTTCTTGTGATTTTGAATTACCAGAATTTTGAATATACCACAAATTGTACAAAGAAGTAGAGCTACCTCAAGTCTTAGCATGCTGTCCTATATCAAAAGTAATCAGAGACACTGCAATAATCCCATAAATCTGTCTGATCATTTCTTCTTGGCTCACACAAGTTACAAGGGTGACTCATCTGTGCATGGGCTAAAGCACCTCTAATCAAAATTCCAGTCAGACCAGTAGGTCTGAGACCATTTCTTGCTGTGACTATTGGGTATGCATGTGATCCTCTCTGTTTAATGGTATTTGTGTAGAGCTCCTCAGTGATCCATTGATAAATATTCAGAATTCTGGCTACAGGTCATAAAAGTATTGGCTTGTCCAGTGTTGTGGGCAAAAGGTAAAATTTGACACTGTGGCTTCACTTACCAAATTGAAACTCCTTGGGAGATGCATGATACTTTAAGTACTTATTATTATGTTTTTGTACCTAATGGTTGTGGGGTTTTCAGAACAGAGACATTTTCTTGTGGGCAGACTTTGTTGATTACTTGGTTATTTTTTATTTATATATATAAAAAAAAAATAAGAAAGAGTAATGTTCCTCTGAGAGACCAAGCTACTGGTTTTCAAGCTTAAATGGTTGTCATCTAGGGAAAAGAAATGGACATTTTAAATTCAAGAGGATATTTGCAGCTGGCTTTTGTTACAACTTTGGTTTTCTATATGGTAGAAATGAAGGACAACTGGAGAGCATTTTTTGGGGTGTTTTTTAAATTTTGCAAATCTGCCAACTAATTTTGGCAGTATTTCAGGTTTACAGTTGTTTCCTCTAGCTACAAATTTTCTCAGCTATAAGGAAAGATAATTTTTGTGATTATGGCATCCAAACATAGCTGGTGTCTATAGCCTTTTTGATTACCTTCAGCAAGTTACTTCATTCTGTTATGCCTCAGTCTTCTACCTCTAAAATATATTATGATTATTATTATGGGCTTTTCTTTGTTATGCCTCACATATTAATGAATGTATTCCTGTATCACTTTCCTACTTCAGAGAAGTGCTGAAAGCTTATATTCATTAATATTCTTGGAGCATGACAAAGTAAAGCCTATTACTGTAATATGCTTTGCTTTAAAACTCTGGTTAGAATAATAATGATAAACAACATTGGTTAGCCTTTGGCCCTGCTGCACAGCTATAAAATTTTTACATCTTCAGATTTAAACTGATGAAGGAAAACTTTCATGCGTTTTATGTCCCTCCTCTACACCCGTGGAGAGATAAAGAAAGAAAGTTTCATGTTCACTGAAATGGGTTGTTGGCATATTTATCACAGAGGAATCCAAGAATGACTTTTTGCCTGCTATGTCCTTATCATTTTGTTTAATGTGAAGTAGTATTTTATTTTCTCCATGTATTTCCTTTGGTGAGGTGATCAGAAGTTTGAAATGGACAGTTATGAAATGCCTTGCCCATAGGAAATGCATCTTCCTAACCCCTTTAGTAATTTCTTGAGAAATGACCAGATGCATGACAATTTATATTTCCCTCCTATTATTTCCCTGAATTACTGTAGATGTTCTTATTACATTTCTAAATGACTGTTCTCAGAGGTGGCTTGAAAAGATATTCATTTTTTCATGTTGACTGATTGATTGCCTCAGTGTCTCATTGAATATCTCCTTGTTCTTGCACTGTAAGAAGAAGTAGGTAGGAATTCCCCAAATCTTTTTTTAACTTTTATGGTGTGTTTTACCACACATCCCCTGGTTTGTATCTTTTCTCTTGATTTATATGATTTCTTTATACAAAAACTTGTCCAAATGCATTTTGGCCCTGGGACCTAATTGTAGCACTCACACAATACTTCACTTATTTAAGAAAATAACATAATAATTTCTAGCATATACACATTTATTATTTGACTTTATTTTCATTAAATAGTTTTCATCTCAGTGAGAGACATGTTTGCTTCTTTTTTTTTTTTTTTTTGTGACTCTACATCTGAGAAAGCAAATGCAGTTAATGGAGAAAACATCACTACATTTATAATAGTTTTAACAGCTGCACTGCGGGCAGTTCATTATTTTGACTTGTATTTTAATGTCCTCATTGTTCTCAGTAATATCATAGTGAAGATAAAAAGGGAAGACCAACAGCCTCAATATACATATTCTGTCCTTCTACTTTCTGTCCTTATTACAAAAAAAAAAAAAAAAATTAAAATGTGTAAGCACCCACAGTGGATATCTAACACAGTTCTAAATCCTGACAAGTGCAAATTGAAAAGCAAAGTCCCATTAATACAGAGCTGGAGAGTGTCACTGCACCATTACACTTTAAGTCTGGAATGCTCTGGGCCTTGCATAAATTCCATTTAAAAAAAAAAAAAAAAAAAAAAAGAAGACATGCTGGTGAGAATCTTACAACATGTTCAGTCAATTCAAGTACATCTATTTGACTCTTATTTTCTTTCCAGACTACAGATGACATCCTGGTGGCCTCGGCTGAATGTCCTAGCGATGACGAGGACATCGATCCCTGTGAGCCGAGCTCAGGTGGGTTAGGTTAGTCAACTTTTTTTATTACTTTCTTTTCTTTCATATTTGCATGCTCCAGTTCCCCAGAGCCCCAACTAGCAGGACAGTCCTCTGGTGCATGGCAAGGAGAGGTTGAATTGGGCCCTTTCTACCTGTGGTGGTGTTAGCAGAGAGGAAGAGTCAGCTCCAAGACATCAGATGGGAGCTAATGTCATGATCTGAGCAAAGTCATGGCTTGGCTGAGGTCCTGAGGATGGACTAGGAAGGGCATTCTAGGGCCCCTGCAACTGTGTTGTGATAAAGAAGATGCAGCTTCATTTAGCAGGGAGGTGTTGCTATTGTTTGTGCCTTAGGCATTGCCCTTAGAAAGGTACAAGTATCATATTGAAAATGTCATGTTATGTCATGGAACCACAGAATGGCCTGGGTTGGAAGGGACCTTAAAGATCATCTAGTTCCAATCTCCTTGATATGGTCAGGGACACTTTTCACTAGATCAAGTTGCTCAAAACTCTATCCAATGTGGCCTTGAACACTTCCAGGGAAGGGGCATCCCCAGCTTCTCTGGGCAACCTGCTCCAGTGCCTCCCCACCCTCATAAGGAAGAATTTTTTCCTAATGTCTAATCTAAATCTAATGTCTTTCAGTTTGAATCCATTTCCCCTTGTCCTGTCACGACATCTCTTCTAAAAAGCTCCTCTCCATTTTTATTATAGGCTGCCTTCCTGCACTGGAAAGAGAGTTTAACTCATTTTTGTTGTTGTTAATAGTATGAAATTTTGTATAGATAGATAAAACCTGAAGACATAAAATACAACAGTCTCAAATTTCAATTTTTTTAAAATTATTTTTTTTCCAAGCCAAGCCTATTCAGAGTGTATGTTTTAGTTGTAACCGGAAACAAGATATTTTGATATTCTAGTATTTTCCATTAAAAAGCTTGGCAAGTGTTTTGGCCATGCATTTCCTACTCTGCTGAATAGTGGAGATTTGGTAATATTTCTTCTCTGTGAAATAATAGAAAACTTTGGGTTGGAAGAGACCTTTAATTATATCTAGTCTCAAACCCCTGCCATGGGGAGGGACACCTTCCACTAGACCTGGTTGCTCAAAACCCCATCCAGTCTGGCCTTGGATGCTTCAGGGGATGGATCATCCCCAGCTTCTGTGGGCAATCTGTTCTGAAGGTTCAGTTATACTGAATTATGTTTAGTTAAATACTACATACCATCTCTAAAAATCCCAAGGTTTATCACTGAGATGAAGGGGCTGCAAAACTTCCTATCCTTTAAAATAATCCTAGATAGTCCAATGAATTATTCCTGCTTCCTTCTTGGTTTGGTTCAGGTTTTATATTTCCTGAGTGAACAGCTCATGGTACCATATAGATATATGACAGTTTTCCTTAGAATTGTCCCCAAAATTCCCTTGAATTCTGTGCTGTTTGGTAGCACACCCACTGCTATTTGTCTGTGGTAATTTGGTAATCTTTGGTACTTGCTACTTCACTTAATAGTAAAAAAATTAAGATCTATTTGTTGTGCAGTAACATATTTAGCTCGAGTAGAAACCAATTTAATTTGAGATTAATATATTAATGCAAATAGAACTAAGAGCCATCTTAGTGTGATGCCAAAATCTGGGGCAGGAGAAACGTCTACATAGCCCTAAGACAAATGAAATTTTTCTTCATATGCAAATGCATGGTTCCTATTTTAAGTCACAGAGCTTGGTACCCACATGCAAGAATTATTTACTTAAACTGAAGTAAAGGCAGAGACATTTATGACTTGTCTCAGTGTCTGACAGACCTGCAGGATTGCACTTGAGCTCTTCCAGGAACCAATTTACATATTTGATGATGATACTTCAGGATTATTTTCTTTCGCTTTCCAATTAAAGGATTTCAGAGTAATTTCAAAAATTCCATGAAATTGAATGATTGTTCTTAAAACTGAGTAGCAACTGGTACACTCACACAGTTTTGTACCTCTCAGGGAGATATTTCACTGACAGAAGTCTCAGACATTATGATCAAGATATGCAGGAATATTTTTTTTCCTGCTCCTTCATTCTCATTTACAAATTCTTGAATTAGCAGTACTGTCCTGTCCAGTTTGAGTCAGTGCAGTAACTCATATGGCTCTGAGCTCATTCATGCAAGTTGTTTCCTTGCTGTACTTAACTCAAGCAGTGCTGTTGAGTAGAAAAATTGACATTTAGGGGGGGTGTTATTTTATTTTATAAGGTAATTTTAAAGCAATATATTGGTTACGTAGCACTAAATAATTTTCAGAATCACCTGGGAATGAAGCTTTGGTATTAAAGCTGTATTTGTATTTTCTCAGGCTTACAGCTCACTGAAAGCCAATGAAATTTTAGAATAATTCTTCTCTGAAGTAGTTTGAGCTCTGGGGCTGCAGTGTTTGGTAGTCCTGAACCATGCAGAGTCATTTAGCTGGTGGGTCCAAGAATGGGAGAGGTGAAATGAAACTTTCTGACAGCTTATTGTTTTTGTCCAAACTGTGGTTCAGGAAAGGGATGTGAATGTTAGTCTTTCAGCACAAAATTGCCATTAGCTTTACATGCTGCTGCTCAGCTTTCCTGTTTTAGCTTAGCATTCATCACACAGCTACACTTCTCATTTTTGTTTATTTGAGAATGGTTTTACTGTTTCATTTGTCAGATCCCAACTGCTACTGCTTCTTTTAAAAAAAAAAAAAAAAGGATTGGCACAGGAATTATGTTCTGCATAATCCCAATTGTCTGGATCATTTTATCTGTCATTTTTCTCATCAAAATGTCACTCGTCCTCCCACTCTCAACTTTTAAAAGCTGTTAATTTGCCTTCATCAGCCTTGTCATTTTTTCATACTTGAAAATACCTGAACCAAAGGGGTTACTGAAGTTGTAACTTCTGGCATATCAGTCTCTCTGTTTTAGTCTTAGTCACTTAGTGTTATGAATAACCTTTTTCCATGAATAGTCAGGTAGGCATTGCTCAGTCTCCATAATACTGCAGTCTCCATGTGGATTTGAGCTGCTTCTAACAGTGGGCTGGAATTCAAGGAGAGAAGCACAGTGCTGTTGGCAGTGAGAGTCTGATGATTTTTTTTTGTTTGTTTTAGTTGGAATAGAAGATACAGAAGGATATGTCCTTCCTCATGGTTCAGTTCAGCTTTTCCCCCTTAACCCTTTTCACAAACCAGACTGGCTTCTCCACAGCTACTCCTCAACGTCCTCACTAATGGTGGTGAAACTTATGTATCCCAAAAAATAATTCTAGGAGGCTGAAAATACAGTGGTTAGGGCAGTTTTACTTTTGTTTTCACTTCAGAGGCTGTAGTCTGGGATCCTTCAGCAAAGGAATCCATCTCAAGGCAGGAGAGGATGCTCTCAGAGCTGTGTGGTCAACACTTTTCTACCAAGAATTCAATCAAGGGGTGGCCAAAGCCCCTGCAGTTTTATTAAGAGAGCCATAACTCCATATTTCTGGGATGAATGGCCATAATATGCCTATTTCTAACCAATGTTCACAGCTCCAAATGAGAACCTATTCAACAAACTGTTTGAATATGGTATGCCTATATCTCATACAAAATACTGCTTATCCAGATTTTACTAATTAGTGAGATTTATGAGTAAAATAGAGCTTTTTTCCTAGTACAAATATGTTGCAGTTTGTAGTGGCTAACAAGTCCCACTCTGCCACCACCAGCTTTGCTTTCTGTGCACCTGTCTGCTAAATAATAAATGGAAAGATGCAATTTGCCACAAATTTCATATAGGACATAAAAATGTAAACCCGATTAGGAGCTGCTGAGCAGCAATCCCATCATCTTGTCTGGAACATAAAGTCACAAAAATTATAATTGCAGATTTCATTGTGGTATACAAACTGCTAAATGTGCCATAATTGGATGAAGTCATAACAAATTTATTAGCATGCAAAACTTAGTCAACATTTTTTTTTTTGCATTAGGTTTTTTGTAGTAAGGCAACAAGTATTGCTTGCACAGTCACTCCACCTTCCCCTAAATACCAATAACAACATGAAGATTGAGGATGACGATAATAATAATAATAAAAAAAATAGTTTATATGTCCTCAGCTTCGTGTTATGGAGGAAATAATAAAACCTTTATCATTTTGTAGACAAGTTACAAAACTTTTTAGTGGTAACCTACCCAAAAAAAAAAAGAACCTGGGACAATTTACTGATTTTACACGAGGAGTTATAAAACTGCAGGTGGACAAATTGCCATTCTTCACATCAGGACTGCTGTTCCAGCCATTGCTGAGCTCTGTAGAGAGCTCTGATTTCTTCTGAGTTTCAGTGAGCATTTGTGCTACACAGCTTATTTGTTCCAGTTACTCTGGGCTGGTATTTTATTTGTTAGCTATTATCTAACCACTTCTGTAGCTATTGAAATGTTCCAAAAGGCAGAGAGGTCTGAGCTGGGTCAAATGAAGTGAAATCACTGAGTTTAATGGCAGGGAACTCTCAACCAGCAAAAAGGGCTTACAGTTTTAGACAAACACACAAAGAGTTCTTTTTCTGCAAATGAATTTTAAATCTTTCTCAAATTTGTGATTCAACAGATTTAAGCTCACAGTTAGGTTGAAAACACCTCGTGACAGCCCCAGCTGAAATGGGATAAGTAGAGGTTTTGGTGGTCTTAAAGCCAGTATATTCACTGGTCTTGGAAATTTTAGCAGAAGTAACCTTCAAAGTGAAAGAGGAGATTTTCTTCAAGTTCAAACAAGTGTCTTTCAACCAGTGGAACTTCACATGTTGCAACCAAAGAAAATACTCCCCCATCTCTTGATTTGGCAGTTTTTGGCTTCCACTTCCCAGGGCAATGTTGGATTGGTGACAGATCTTGTCCTTTACCATTCTGAGGGTAAAAAGAATAATCAGGACAGAGTTCAGTCATGTATAACAGGTGTAGCACTGGTTAGCTTTCTTAGCCCTAATTCTTCATTCAAAGGGATAAATGAAATAATTTATTTTCATATATTATTAAGTAAGAATGGTTTATAGGATAGATGCTTCTGGACCGATCTTTGAGCATGTTTTTAATTTTTCCTACATGTTGCCCAGACTAATTGCATTGCAGAAAACAACTGGTGGCAGCCAGAAATCTCCAAAGCACCAGTTTAGCCTAGAGAGTGAACAAACCACTGCTGAAGATGACTCTTAGAGAGCAGTCACTGCTTTGGGGAAGGCTTAGTCCTGTGAGCAGAGCAGTGTGGGGCTTTACATGCAAACTTCTTCCTACACATGAAGTCCTCTTCTCTGTGACAACATGTTGGACAGATGAGATGGCTCAGAACCCTCTATTCTCAGCCACCTTGTGATGGTCTAGGTTTGGTCCCAGCATTGATACCTGTTTTTCTAGCAGGAAGAACTGTGAAATATGGATTGTGAGTGTTTTATGCTCATTACTAGAAGTTTTGCTTTCTCTTCCTGTCACGAATTACTGCACTGTATTCCTGGTGCATCTGGCAGCAAGATGACATTGCAGTAGGAGGTGAAGTGACTCCTATAATTTATACATCACTGCAAGTGCCCTGTTTAATGCTCTTCATGGAATTCATTGTGCAAGAAGCTGAAACAAAGAAAAATAAAATTACAGCTAGTTCATAGGGTTACTGTGTTCATTATGGCTTGAGACATAAAGGGAATATTTGTGCCTCAGTCCAATTATCCTGTAGTTCTATATGCATTTCCAGTGCCAGAAAGATCACTGGGTTGTCTTGAATTAGACTTTTAAAGTGTTTAGCTGTGATACACATAGTCATCTCTATATAAGCTACTACAGGGTGAAAACTATGCTTTATTTACAAACTTTCCAAGTGTTAGCACTTACCATGGCTATGCATAAAAGAACTGAGGGGATTAAGATATAGATTAATCTTCCTTCAATTGAAGATAAAATACTTTTTAAGCCTATTTAATTTTTTGAAATAAATCATAAGGCCTTCTCCAGAGGAACAGAAAGCAAATGCTGCATTTTCCCAAATTATTTTATTGTTAACTGAACTACTTCTTTGTCAACAGGCTGAGGTCCTAGTGCCTGTCACAGTGAATTACAAATATGGCATTTCTAATTTGAATTTGATCAAAAAAGATTTTTTTTTACAAATTACCTAAAGAAGTGAGGTTAAAAATCAGGATTGATCCATTGTACCAAAGCTGACCTCTACTCTTTTCCAGCCATGCCATTGAAACTTGGGAATACTGAGTAGGACTGGATGTTTCCAGCCAGTCCTTGGGATTTTCATACATTCCGAGTGTCAGACAGAAGAATATAGATGGATACAAGGGGGGCTGGCTTTTTTTCCTGCACACAGTGGTTTTCTGACAGTGCAATTCCAGCAGCTCAGGGTGCTCTGTGGTAAGAAATATTGCCATCAGACTGCTGTAAATCACACAAGGCTCTCTGCTAACTCACACAAGAGCCTCTCCGCCGGTGCATAAACCATGAACGGTTTTCCTTGGGTGTGAACTTTGAGGGTGCATTCACATTCCACACACCCTTGCTAAAGCTGGGTCTTTTCACTTCTATAAAATGTAGAACAGTTAAATAAGAATGGCTGCTGGGGTTTAATCCCAGCTAGCAAACATTTACGGTGCAAACACCGGGGTTATTTTTTGTGTGGACGTACCTAAATCTTTGTTTCGTGCTTCAGACAAACACAGACAACACGAAAATGCAACTCTTGTGCAGAGAAATTTACTGAGTGGCAGTTGTTAGTCCTGCTGTTACATGTTCAGTGATTTGGAGTTAGACATCTCCACAGAACAGACAAAACCAAGTGGCAACGTTTCTTCGTGAACCATAATTCAAGAAAAACGGGCACATTACTCAATGTGCCTGAAGGAGTGTCCAAAGAAAGAGGAGTCTGTTATTTTTCTTTCTTTTAAAGATCTAAAAGACAGCTAGTGAGTCAGTTCTGAAGGTATTTAGAGGCAAAGCTACAGCACAGGATGCTGCTGTGATACCAGGACTGAGATGTGTGCGTACAGAAGCAAATCAGGCCCTCCACATCACTCATTCACAAATCCACTGACTTAGTGGAATTCCTTAGATTTTTCAGTGCTAGGAAATTCCCTAGATATTTCAGTGAAATGTCCGTGAATATCACATCCTTTAATCCAAGCTAATTGGGGACTTACTTTCATGATTTTCCCTAGAAAAATTTGCAGGAAAAACTGTTGCTCATATACATGAGCAGTTGCTCAACCTATTCTTTTTTATATTCTCAAAAAAAGCCCCTGTCTTACAGATAAGATATTGCATAGACCTTAAAAACTAATTGTCTGTGAATGCAGTTGTTTTGTCAGAAATGAAAAAAATGAAATTAAATCTATGTCCATGCTCTCTTCAATAAAGCAGACATGGTTTTCAAGCCTGGTATTCAAGATTTTCAGTAATAAAACACATTAAGCTCCAGTGGCCGTGCATGTATCATTAGTAAATGAAAATAGGTTCTAGGCAGTTCTAAATCTTTTGTTATTCTTTGTTGCTAGCCACAGAAATAAAGATGTGTGTTCTTTGACAGCCTCCACTATGAGAAGTTTCCTCAATTTTCAAAAAGTGTGTAGATCTTTTTAATCTGGAACCAAAGATACACTGAACTGAAAAACAGCCTCTAAAGCACATTATATTTACTGGAAACAGTGAAATAAGGCCAAATATAGATTATGTGGACTCTCAAAAGCATTTTCCACAGATGAGCTTCATACTCTGGATGAAAAAAGCAGAAAATAAGCAAGATAGTAATTGCAAAAAAAAAATTCTGAAGTTTTCCGAAACAGGCAAATAATTTACTGACTTGACTGAGACTCTTTTCTAATTCAATAAGGAATTTTGGAAAGACAGAGGATTTACTTATATGAGGATGAAGTAGAGAGATGATTGAATCTGGAACAAGTTCCATTAATTTTCATGTTAATCTGCTTAAAAAATCCTAAATTAAAATGTATAAACTTCAAAATTGGTCATTTAAATCAAGTTTAAACTTAGGATCAAGAGTGCACATAGACTGTTGAATAAATAAATGAGTTTTAGTTTGTTTGAAATTAGTCTATGTGTTACTGGTGCCTTGATTGATGCAACCTCATTGTTTTCCTTGAGTTGCACTTTATTCTGGTTTGATTTGCTACATCTAATGCATGCATTTTCTTGCAGACTGTGGACATTATACTGAAATTATATACTGACATTATACTACTGTTTTCTGTAGCTTTTTAATGCATAGGCATTGAATTTCTTCTTTTTGTGAAGGAAACTCACTTTTCCACTATTTTTCATCCTCATTTTCATGAAAAACGTAGAAGACAATATTTTGCAGAGGTAGGAGGAGGTTTATAGCTAAAATACTGGCCTGGATTAGCATTGTATTGCTCAGTTTTTATACCAAGGCTTTCTCAGACCAAACTTGAGCAATGAGATGTTAAACCAGGTCTTTCAAATTCTACAGGAAATTTCCAATACCTGATAAATTCAATTAATATGGTGTTCTAGAGCAGTTGGTGCCTGCCAGCAGCAGGTTTTCAAACCAGTAACCATCATACCACACTGCTGGCAGTGAACTGGATTGCTGACCCCTCTGCCAGACAAGGGAAATAAGAAAAAACTCTTGCTGGTGTTTTCTAGCAGCCAGCAGAGTGGGGACACCCTTTAGCTCTTGCCCACCTTATAGTACTAAGGATGCTGCTACTAATTTTCAACCCTTTGCTCACAGCTAATTTAAACCTGTGCAGAGGCACTGGGCTATTGTGGTGTGTGAGTTGTGTAATTTGACAGCCTGCAAAGTGGCAGGAGAATGCTGACAAGTTTGAGAACCAGGTATTCTCCAAGGATGTTGCTCATAAATGGAAGCAGGAAAAATTCAAGGCAAAAGTAACCTGTAATGAGGGTGCATGTACCTGAAATAGTTTAACCTTAGGCTATCTCCTCCTGACTATATAAAGAACTGACTGAAACCTTCTTCTTCTGGGTTGACATGCTATCCTATATAGGTTTCAAAACCAGCACTTCTCCTGAGGTTAAGGGCTATGGTCTAGACCTGGGACTTTGATAGTTTAAATGTGAACTGGCTTAAACAGTAGCTTCAGATCTAGAATACATCACATGTTGTGAATGTACCCTTTAAAAAGTTTCAGAAAAGGGACAAATGAAAGATGAAAGAAGTGAGAACACAAGAATTATATTCTGAAATGAAACAAAGCTTTGTAGATATCTCAAACTTTGTTCCCTTGTGCCAACTTCAGAGACACCAGAATTGTTGTATAGACTATGATGAGAAAAGCAAACAAAAACAAGGCAGTCTTATTAATTTTAATAATTTTATCAGGAGAAAAGGAACAATAATTACATCAAATGTAACTTATACCCATCCTGAATTCCATTTGTCTTTCTCTTTCCACTTCCCAGAGAATCATATATGGTTTAGGCAGTGACAGGACTCAGGCTGAACAAGTGTAGCTGTTGAATCTGAGCCTTTGGGTAGCAGGAGTAGTTCAGTATTTATAGCAGCTGCACCCCACAGTGTGTGTGCAAGTATATTCTGGATGTCTTGAAAGCCTGGCCCCTTCTTTTCCCAGGCATATTATCAACTTTGTCAGTAATGGGTCTGACTTGATGACAGTGTTTGGAACAAACTGAATGCTGTGCTTTCTGCTTCAACATTCAAGCCATATATATATATATATAAAATGTTTGTGGCATAGACATTTATCTCTTCATGTAGTAGCTGCTTAGTGAAGGAGGAAAATCAGGGAATCACCCACAGTTGTGAGATGAATGTGGGTGTCTGCACCTCCAGCTCATTTCATGAGCAAGAATCATTCCACGCTCTGCAGGCCAAGCCAGCAGATTCCTCACACTTTACAACCACATTTTGGTATTCTGCTGAAAACTGGTTCCTAGATAAGGAGGTTTGGAATTTTTTTTTTACTTTTTTTTTTAAATGAGATGACAGTGTTAAAAATAGCAAGCAATGAAACCTTGATCTGGCAAAGCTCCTAGCAAAACTTTTCCTGAAGTCAGTGGAGCCCAAATGTCACAGTTTTGGTTCAATGCAGCCAATCTTACTGTTAGCTGCCACCAAAAATTTATGTTTCCAGTGCCCCTGCTCTTTTCTTGCTTTAACACTGAGTCTTCAGGGAGCAGGAGCAGCAGGCAACTCACCAAGCAAATGATCCCAGTTTAGCTGTCTGAACTGGTGGCCCACAGTTGCAGCAGCTTAGCTCTAGCTTGAAAACATGTTGTCAGTAGTGTAATACTTCTGTTTTGTCTTCCTTGTGTTATCTTTTTTGCAAAAGCTTTTTTTTCCCTCCCAACTTAGGAATACTTCAATTTAAAATATAGACTAACTACTGACTCTGCTAGTCAGTCAAAACTTCTGAAGAAAAGTATCAAATTACCAAAGATTTCTCAGAACATGCACAAAACCAGGAAAATTACTTCATGTAGAAAATAAATAAGGAGAGATACAAAGCTGAATGATAGATGTAGAAGTGGGGAGAGGTGGGGGCACCTGAGCTGGTAAAAGGAGAAAGAATCCTTGTTTGGAGAGAAGGAATACTAGAGAAGCAATGCAACTGAAATGCTAAAATGTACTAACAAAAAGAGTGAAACCACATGGATGAAGGCTGCTAAAAACATTAAGTGATATATTGGCTTACATTCTCTATTTTAGCTAAAATTAAATTTAGTTTTGTGGAAAATATTTTCACAAAAGCTTCTTATAAAACTGTGAAATATTCCCCTCAGCTCTGCAAAACATGGTAACTCCTAAACCCCATTGATTTGGTATGCTCCATCAACTGGCACTGTACAGCCAACTAACCTCTCTCCCTTTAGACTTGTGATGACATTTTAAAAGGTCGAGAAAACAACCTTCCACCTCTCAGCCACAGGGGAAAAAGAAGTTACTTGCAAAACCTGCAGTCCTAAGGAGCTGGTAGGATTTGTAAATGATTCGAAGTCGATATATGACAAATCATTTCACTTGGAAATAAGCACTCTGTGCAGTGCAGAGAGAATGTTCAGCTTCTTAGCAAAGAAACCTTTTTCAGCTGTGGATGCTGTTCCAGTGCTAGGCTACTTTTACAACAAGCTAAGTTAGTTGATGTCACTTTAGAGGTATCTTAATGTGTTATATCCTGGGTTTGCACACCAAAGAGTAGAACAGATAAGTTAAAAATTCTCCTTTAAACACAAGTAAACAGCAGACCTTCATGCTGGTTTTGAAGCTGGGCTGCATCTACCCCAGTTCTGCAGAGGAAGTGCTGGGGTTTGATTTCACAGGAATTCATTGTAAAGAGGTGCTGAATTTGCAGCGAGCTCAGAAACCAGTTCTGAGCTCAGAATCCAACAATGCTGCAGAAAATCGACCACAAACAGGTCTGCAATGATAGCACACAGAGTGAAAATTAATATGTGTCCCCTAAATAATTGCCTTCATGCCTCATTGCAAATGCAGTAGTTAAACATTTCTGTCTTGTGAGTAATTTCCTATTCAGTTTGTGGGAAGGCATAAATGTAAAGAAAACAGGTTTGGCGTCCTTTTGTCTTTTTTTGTTTTGTTTTGTTTTTCAGTCTGCTAATTTCAATTCACAAACACCATAGGAACCTGCAATTCCAATTTTCTTTTTGCAGTATTAATGAAAACCAGGCACTGAAATAGTTAGATTTCTTTCCCTCTGAATCTTAAACCACTTAGAAATACAGTCAAGAATAATAACTTTCTAATCCATTATTACACAATGTAAAACTGTTCTCAATTGCTATTATTTCATGCAAAGTTTTTCATAAGTGGTAGAAGAGGCTTTTAGAACTCAGTTTCTTCTGAGCTGGTCTTTGAGGCAGTACAAAAATGCTGGTTGTGTGCTGTTGAGAGGAAGAGCTGTGCATCAGAGAAGTTGTTTTAAGAAGGAATCCTTGCACCACAAGATAACAATCATTTCTTCTCACTGTTAAGGCAAGGTTTGAGAATATTTAGTGCCTTTATGATTTTGTCTTGTTCCTAATCAAACCAACCTCAACGTATTGTTTTAATAAATAGACAGTTTCAAGGTTTGGGTTTTGGGTATATTTTTGAGACAAGTCTTTACTCTTAAAAATCAGAGTAATATGTTATGTCATTTAATCTTAACATACTCCAGTAAGGTGTTTCAGTTCTCATTTACAGTAAGATGTCTAGGATGAAGTTAATATCTTTTTCATGCTGCAGCTGAATGAGAGACAAGGTTACCTGCAGGCACACCTCTGCTGCTGTGCCAGGAGCCAATGGCTCTGCCTGGTCCAGCTACCAAGAGGCTGGGAAAAAAACTGCATCCAGTGTTTCCCAAAGAGTTGGGAAGCAAAGAGCACAATTTCTGTAAATTTATTATCTTTGTTTGCTCTCCACTGAGATCATCTGCCATCCCTTGCAATCGTTCCTGTCTTGTAGGGGAAAAAATATAGGTAAATTCCCCTTGGAATTGACTCCAGTCTTAGTCAAAGGTACTGCTTAAATAGAAGGCAGCTGTTTCAGCAATGTTATGGATGTGGATTTATTTATTTATATAGATTTCAGAAGAAATTAAGGCTGGCTTTTTTCCAGTGGCCCTTTCCTCCCTGTCTCAGAATAGGGCTCTTGCTTTGGTGTGTACTCCATTAGCTGTTCCTATCTAACATGATCACAGAAAAAAACATATGCTTTGTAAAAATTTTCTATTTCCTCCTCCTTCATTTGTCTGGAAAGGCCCTGCTAGGTTAAAAGCATATTTTAATGCAAATGGAACAAAAATAGCAAGTCCTTTTCCTTGCTGAATTGCTCCTTTTCCAGAAGTCCAAACAAATGCAACAGATGCTTTGAATGTTATAAGTTTAAATAACATTAATGTAGTGGTTGAATATTTCTCAGACAGATGGGTTAAATGAGATAATTGTGAAAACATTCTTAAAATAAAAGGAAGCCATCAGGTGAGAGGCAGGAATTTAGGTAACACTGAAAAATATACCTTAAATGTTTCTTTTAGGTTGCAATATTAGAATGTTTTTCCTCTGAGCAAGCTGCTAGCTGTCATTTAGTAGACATTACCTGTAAAGTTAGCTGACAGTATTTGGCCCAAATGTATGTATCTTAAAGAGAAAGAGCAGCTGTTAATCCATCAGGTATTGACAGTGTATTCAGTGGCTTCTATTCTTTCTCAGACAGAAATTAATTTCCTGAAATCACATACACTAAGATAAGACTCTGTCTCATTTTCACTCACTATGGAAATCTCAGTCTTTGTTCTGCACACAATACATTGTCTCTTGTAAAACAGTAAATGACACCCTAGATGTAAAAGAATTTCCATTTTCTACAATAGCTACAATGAACAAACAGGATCTAAACCAGTCACTGACTACTTTGGAACAGGGCACCTTTCTTAGTGGGGTGGCATCTACCCTGAAATTATAAAAACATCTTAAAACCCTCAAGATCTCTTGTGTTGCCATAGAAAGTACCAACTGCACCAAATCATAACAAGTTAGAATTTTAAGAAGGATGCAAAAAGTTAAAATACTGTTTTATAAGAGGTTTTTTGAATCTTCCAGTTATGCCTCTGCTCTTTCAGTTGAACAAAATGTCAGCTTCTTTAAACCTGTTTGAAATAACAATTGTTTGAAATAATAATAGTTCATAGGCCAATTGTAGATGTCTGTAGCTGGTGGCTGCTTTCAATTCTGGTTGTCCAAACTTGTTGCAATTTTTTGACCAGTGTTGATAGTTTGGCTGGCATTACCTTAAATGTAGCACCTTAAAATCATCATCTTCTTATTATGCCTTTACAGTGCTTAAAAAAGTGACTATGGAGCAGAGTTTGCTTTTGTGGACTTTGAGCCAGACCCTTTTCTAACACACTTCAGTACAATGCTACCTGTAGGCACACCCTGATAAAGTTAGCATTAGGAATATATTGTCAAACTAGCATTGACAATCTGTCGACAATCTGGCCCTCTAATGTTTAATGGAATAAAAAGTGCTTCAAGACATAGCCTTTTTACATTTCTGAGGATGTTCATATGGATTTTCAAGCCAATGAAACCTTTTACTATTGTTGTTTAGTCCAGTTAATTATCATCTATAGTAAGTATCTATATTTTACTGATTGAATTTTTAGCCATGCATAATGATGCATAAATGCAGTTTCTCTAACCCAGCCTGGCTCTCCTGAGCTCAGCCAAGGCTGGCAGTGCTGAGGATACACAGCCCCCCAGAAGTTTGGGAATGCTGGTATAATCAGAGGAATACTGCATAAATCCAGATCACTTCATTTTTGTCCATGACACTTGTTAGATTAGACAGGATCCATCTCAGCTATCACCACTTTAAGTGATTCTATACAAAGATCTGCCTCCTCTCCTGCAAAATTCAATGTTTTAAGGAAGGAGATCATGGAAAACACAAAAGCACTGTGTGTGCTGAGAGCATTTAGACTAAAAATTCCTCCTGGAATTAGGGTTTCGTTCCTCCTGGCTGTGCAAGGGGACAAAATATGCCAGACAACACATTAGTTCCTATCAAGAAGATTTTTCAGTGTGAAGACATAGGTCAGTTCTATTCATGTCACAGCTGAAAAGACCAGAGTCTGGCCTCAGAGGTGGATTCTTAGGAGGCTGAGTCCTTGCTCTGTGCAATTTGAGAGGTTTTCTTGGGGCATAAAGGAATCCTTGAAGGAACATCTGATAATGGCATCAATGAAGAAAAGAGGGAACGGGAGAAGTTGAGTGAAAAAGTGCCCTAAAGTGTAGCCATATTCAAGGAGGACTCTGAATTAGAAAATAGGAGGTAGGGTTGGATAGCTCTCTAAAAGCTCTAAGAGTAAATATAATTAACTTTAAAAAATAAAAGAAAATATTAGAAGGAAAGGAGGAACTGAGAAGCTTGGTGAGGGAAGTATACAGGAGAGCTGAGGATACCTTATTTGTAGTGAATTTATTGGCTGCTATCAGCAATTTTCTTTTTTTTTCCCCAAAACTGTCTTATTGTCACTGCCTTCTCAATAAATAGTATGGTGTCACTTTTTGTTCCTTACAGAAAGAGGGAGAGAGAGGGGGAAAGGGAAATCCTTTCCTCTGACATGTTCATGTCCCTGCATTTAAATTGTGGCACGCCTGTTATTTCAGATTATTTAGGCATTATTTGCTTAACAACACACTGGGACAAATTACACCTTTGAAGGCTAGAAGGAGATGATCTTTGCTGTCATTTTCCTTGTTTAAAAGCCTGAAAAAGGGTTGGGCTGTAAGCCTAACTGGTTTTGGACTGGTAGAGGGGGGGTACTGATGCCTTGTGAAGGCTGACCTAGAACAGAGATTAGACAGAGCTAAAGAATAAAGTAGAGATTTATTAAGAGGCCTCAATAGATCCACCTTGGATCTGCACAACACAAAATGGCAAAAAAAAAAAAAAAATTGGACCACAAGTCACAGGGTCTCACACTTTTATAAGTTATGGTTCATTAGCATATTGGAGCTAATTGTCCAATTACAGCTTTAGCCCATGAAGTCCCATCCTTCTTGTTTTTCTCTCTTCAGTCCACCATTGTTTATGCTCTTGGGCCTGAGATCTGGATCAGCTGTCCTTGAGTCCCCAGCTAGAGAAGGAATTGTTTTGTCTCCCTACTCTGTGAAGAGAGCTTGCTATCCCCTAATATGAAGCCTAGACTTACACACTAAAGCAGAACAGAATCTGAAAAATAAAAAAGCTAAAACCTGAGGTGTCACCGTAGGACACAATACAAACAACACGGAGCAGTTCTGTTCAAGGCAAACTAAAAAACTCTATTAAAAAATCTGACTCCATATTTATATCTTTCTGAAATTCCAGTGTCATTGGAGGGTGACAGTGCCACCTCCAATGTTACTGGGCAACCCAACAGTCCATCAGGTTGCTCGTCCCCCATAAAAGAAGGAAAACAATAAGTTATTTACATAAAGTCTGTGAGAAAGTTCTGTGCAAAAAAGGGAAACATCAGAAGGCTTGGAAAAACTTGAAAAAATCAGGGCCACACCTGAGGTCAGTACATGGCTAGGCTGTCCTGGCCCAGTGGGTGCAGCTAGAAGGACACGTGGCCGTAGCAGCAGGCATGACTGACTCCTCGATGTTCAAACTCAAGGATAACCTCTCCTTTCTTTCATTGTCTACCCACAGCAAACCCCACCAGGGCAGGAGGAGGAAGGGAGTACCCCGGCTCGTCCGAGGTGATCCGCGAATCCAGCAGCACGACGGGCATGGTGGTTGGGATCGTGGCGGCGGCGGCGCTGTGCATCCTCATCCTCCTGTATGCCATGTACAAGTACAGGAATCGAGACGAAGGGTCCTACCACGTGGATGAGAGTCGAAACTACATCAGTAACTCAGCACAATCCAACGGGGCTGTGATCAAGGAGAAACAGCCCAACAGCGCTAAAAGTTCCAACAAAAACAAGAAAAATAAGGATAAGGAGTACTATGTCTGATCTCAACACCTAAAAGAACGCTTGTATAGAAATAGTCTTCATTTTATCTGAGACATAATACAAACTTATTTACTTTACTTTTTATGAAGCACATTCAAAAACAAACAAACAGAAAAGACAGGGAATGCAATCAGAAAGGAAAGACTGTTTTTAAAAACAAGCATTTCATGCTCTTGTTTTTCAGAAACAGGAGCTGATAAATTCCCTAACATCCACAGTGTTTTCATTTACTCTGCCTGTCTTTATGTTGCTGGAACGTTTCTGAAAGACAATGATGACACCACGCACTCATAAAGCAAGGAGTATTACTACAACATCGAGGCACAATATGAAAAAAAATCAAATTAAAAAAAAACAAAACAGGAAAATAAAAAAAAAAGAAAAAAGAAGCTACCTATGATTCTGGATTTAGCCAAAGTGCTAGCGCTTTCTTGAGAAGTAAGTTAGTCTTATTGTCAGAGAAGACTGTCATTATATATGGTGACTCAACAAGCAAACATAAAGAGTTTGCCGTCTGGTGCAGTGAAGCAGTGATTGGAAACTTGCATTTTGAAACAAAGTGCTGGCTTTTCTGAAGACTTATGTAGAAATACTTTCAAAAAGCCCCTTTCTGGTTGTGAGGAAAATAGTATGGAGGCCTTATTTTCAAAAATAAAAACAAAAATCTGGAATATAAGGCACATTTCCACAAAAATCTTAAAAAAAAAAAAAAGAAAAAAAAAAGAAAAACAAGAGGGCATAGATGCAATCATTGGGAAATTTTCATGCACGCTTAATATGTTATTACATATGTTTATATAAAAACACATCTATATGTGCTTTCTGGACTGTGATAAGTGATGTTTTATAGCCTGTTGTATAGAAAATGCAAACTATATCTGCTCTTCAGCCATTTTTGGTAAACTCAATGTTATAAGTGTTGCTAGGTATAGAGAGTTTTATGACATCTGGAGCAACAGACATTCTTCAGTTTTTTTGCAGCCATTATAAATTGTCCCAGACTTTTTCCCCTTTTTTTAATTTTGATTTTTAATTTACAGTGTAGTGGTTATACAAAGGGGGATGTGTATGAATGTATATAAGAGTCAGCTAATTTTTTTCTTACCTGTACAGCTCTATTATGTTGCAATTAAGTTTCAGTAGTTTGTATGAAAGAAGTGGACTAGAAAGCAAAAATATATCTCTACTGTAATTTGTCTTCTCCCTCCTATCCCCATCTCTTGCTCCTGATATGCATCAATGAAGTTGATCAGAATGGCCAATTTTCCTAGAAATATACATTCATTAATTAGCTAAATATTTAGTGACTTAAACTGGCCTTTGGCTTCCAGTCAAAGCTTCACTATTGGAGAGCATGGTTTGCCTTACAGAAACCTTGTTCTTAGAAATTACGAGAATGACGAGTTTCTTGAGAATCTTAGGAAGTATCATATAGTGTTTATCTGGCATTCATGTGAAGAACAGCTACTACAGCACTGGGTGGTAAAAGATCTAAAAATACCCATTCTATTTATCCAGGCTGATTCTATTGCAGAATTTATCCCTTTCTCCAAAAAGGAAATACTCTTGAGGTGCACGATAGTATTTTTCAATGGTGGGCATTTTGACATATGAAAAAGTATTTTTAGCTAAGTTGATTGTGTAGTATTGCAAGACATCATAACCAGACAGATATAAGTTCATTATGTTTTAAAGTGACACAGCTTATCTTGCATATATAAAACATTAATGCATTTTAGTTAAACACATGAAATGTAATGCTGTAATTTACATGTTAAGTTTGGAATTTTTTTCTAGTAATATTTCATTAGTTTCACAGCAATAAATCATAACATTTTATTTACACAGAAGTTCAAAGGGAATATATTAGACAGAAAGAGGGTAGTTCAATAGAAATCAACCAAATCATCAGAAGGCCTCCTGGGAGGGATATAGATATTCACACTTTACAGACAGGAAGGAGAAAATTAAAATTAGCTTTAAACAGCAGACACAAAACATTTTGTTGTGTGTTACTCACTGTAGCTGATGAAGAAAAGTTGGGAACTGGTACAGCTATCTATCTGGGAGTCAGAGCACTTTAAAAATACATGTAGCTGACATGAAAACACCTCTCTTGAAGTTTGCCAACCACATCAAGGTGTGCCATGTTGCATTCGTGAAACGACTTTTTATTTTCATTAGCATTTAAGCAAAAATGAAAAAAAACCAAAACCACAAAAAACACAAAATCCATCTGATGTTCATTTCTTAGATTGTTGTTCACCTGTGGCACTCATCATTTCTCCCACCTTTACAAGACAGCTGTACTCAGGGACTGGCAGGGGCAAGGGGGACTGGAGGTCATTGCTGGAAGCAAGAGACTTCAGCTGGAGGGGGGAAAGAAGTTGAAAGCCAGGTGGTGTTCAGATTTCAGTGCTTGAAGATACATAGAACACGAAGAATAATCGGTTGACAGGAGACTGGACATGACAGAATATGATTTGGGTGAGATGAAATGGTCTTTTCTGCTTGGTATTGATTGCATTAATGAAATAGCGTCGTCAGGCCAACTTCCAGGCAGTTTGGTAGATCAATCTTTAACTAAATCCATACATCAAGGGGAAAAAAAAAAAAAAAAGATCTGCTACTATTAAAATAAGAAAACACAATTTTAACACTGTTTCTGAAGGTTCTCCTTTTTCCTCTTTAATTTCATAATTTAACAAAAAAAAAATTATGGATGTATCAGAAATGCCAGCAAGTGGATTTAAAATTCTTTTTTGTTTAAAAGCAGCAGCAACAACAACAAACAGACATAAACCAACTACCTAACATAAAATTGGATCCTTTCTCTATAATAACCTAATTTGTTTGACTGAGATGGCTTCATTTCTATGACTGTATTGTGTTGCCTTTTTTAACAAAACACTAAATAACGTGTGAAACTTTCAACCCTAAGACATCAAAGAGAGGCCCAATGCCCCTAACCTTATAGTGCTTTCTGTGATAGATATTTACAATTTTTTTATTTGTTGCAAGGCCAATTTATTCATTATTGGAAATGCTAAGCAAGTGGAATTTACTGTTTTGTTAATAAAAATGTTTCTTAATACAAACGTTGGCTTGTTTCTTCTCTTGCTCTTAGATTGTGAGTACCTGTTCATCTTAAGGCTGTGAAAAAAAATGGTAAATTGGTACAAAGTTACAGACATCCATGTCAGGAAAAAGTGACCTCAGAGTTCTTTATACGCTTTAGTGAAAACCTTTAAGTCTTGTGTTCAACTGGGCCAGTTAGAAAAGTATTAATGACATCAGTGAAGTGGTTTTGCACAGACTTGCCTAATTTTAAATTTTCTAGTAGTTTTTTAATCAAAAAATTAAAAGTTGATGTTCTCCTTCCCATCTGTATGAAAAAAGAACTCCCCTTTTTGCCACTTTTTGATTTCTGTAGCAGAAATAAGGCGGAGGAGGGTAAGGTAATGGGATGAAAAGTTAAAACATTTGTTAAAAGTGAAAATATTTTCTCTTGTCTAGAAGATGATTTAAAAATTAATGGGAAAATGAATGTATTTCAGGTCCTTAAAAACATTTCTAGATAATAATTACAAAATTTCAACCGGAGCTAATCCATTACATAAGTGCTTTCCTACTTAGCATGGCATTGAAATTCATGGGCAACTTCAAGCAAACATCTAATCCTATTGATTTAAGCAAGTGTCTAAACTTGCCTAAATGTACTGCTGAATGGGGATGGAGTTAAGCTTTTGGATCTAAGCTCCAAATAGAATTTAATTTTGTATCATCTTAAATCACATCAGCAGCTTTTAGACTTCAGTGAGATTTATTCATCTGCTTAATTACGTATAGACTGAAGTATTTTAGATAATTTAAGCTCAGGAATATCTGGAGAAAAACAGTCCCTATCTTCCATTGGTATAAAACACTTTGAAAGTTCTAAACTGCTTTATACTGAGATTAGGTCTTGTGAGTGTACTTAAATAAATACTGACTATTCCATTTAGCAAAATGCTTTATACACATTTGAAGGAGCTATAAAAATTGTGATTTTTGTTCTACTTCTATTACTACAAAGAAAACCCCCAGCCAAAACCAAAAACAACTCACATTTAATTGCTTTAAATTGGACAATCTACTTGTTCCTTTTTTTTTTTTTTTAATCTATTCTGTGAGCTCCCTTTTACCAAAAACCTAATGGCTTCTCACTCCCTGCATCATTCATCATTATCTGGCCACTATAAGTGGTGGCCTCCATCATCAATTATCACTGTGGTCAAGCAGCTAAAAAGCCTTCACAAGATGATGGAAAAAGAGAAAAAACTAAACAAAGCCCCCAAATGTGATTGAGAATAAGAGAAATAAAACTCACATAGGCTGTAAATAGCAACTGGGTTTGTTAGTTTCTCCTATGTGACTTCTTTATAGTTCAATGAAACTGTTTTGAATTGGGGTTCTGGATCTGATTTTCATTTTGATTATAGGAATTTGCTTTTAAGTTCAGTACAGGCCTGTTTAGAGGTGCTTAGATCTATTTTGCTGGGTCAGGCACTCTTATCAGTATAATTTTATTTGGAATACAAGCTATTTGGTTTCTTTTAAAGCCCCCATTTTTTTTTTTAAGTCTGTAAGTATTTCAGTGTTAAAATGTTTCTGGCTCTCATTGGAGTGGGGAGAAAGAGAAGTCCACACTGCATTTAAATCAATTTATAAATTAATAAATGCTTGGGAATGATAAAACTGCTTGCCTGCCAGCCTCTGATTCATCTGGATGGACTGCAACTGATTTGGTTGGTCACTACTCTTCATGAAACCAGAAGCATCCCCCACAGGTTAACCTTTGAACTAGAAATTCCAGAAAAGACACAGATGGGCTCATTTTTGTCAGACACAGGGCCAGAGCTCAACCAGTTCTTTGGCTGCTGACTTTTGAGGTTTCTTCCTACTGAAGGTCTTTGACAGACTTCAACTCTGACTTCTGTCAAAGAAAGTCTGGCCCCTTGTTTTTTCTTTCTCAGTCACTTGCTACTACACAAATATCTTCATTTCACAGGATCACAGAATATGCTGAGCTGGAAGGAGCCCATGAGGATCTCTGAGTTCAACTCCCAGCCCTGAACAGAACACCCCAAGGGTCAAACCATGTGCCTGAGATTGTTGTCCAAATGCTTCTTGTACTCTGCCAGGCTTGGTGCTGTGACCACTGCCCTGGGGAGCTGTTCCAGTGCCCAAGCACCCTCTGGGTGAAAAACCTTTTCCTGATATCCAACCTAAATCTCCCCTGACACAGCTTCATGCCATTCCCTTGGATCACTTCTCTGGTCAGCAGAGAGAAGAGATCAGGGTCTGCCCCTCTGCTTCCCCTCACCAGGAAGCTTTAGACCACTGTGCTCAGAACAAACAGATTTCCATATGACATTGCTCCTCCAGTTGGACTTGGCTCTGGTAGACAATCTTTGAAAAACGGAGGGTTTTTTAAAGAAGAAAAAAGTGACATAAGGGGTAGAGTTATTTCAAAGGATGTGGGATTTTCAGTGAGTAAATTGCCTTTAAGAACAGTAATTTCATGCTGGCATACACTTGAGAGATTTAGAAATCCAGGTCAGTAATCCTCAAAAACATCCTTTTGGTAAACAATAAAGGCATGAGCTCGTTTGTCAGCAAGCACAGGGACCAACAGCAAGGCTATCAAAATGTGAATGTGTCAGTCTGGTTGCAGCAAATAACACAGGGAAATGGAATTTGGGCAGCTAAAAATAACTGTTGGCACGCTGGCTGGACTCTTATGAGTGAGTCCAACTACAAGCCAGTAAGCATTTATTGGAGGATAAACAGCAAAATACTTCTATTATAGTCCCAGTTTGGGATGCAGCTGACAGAACAGAGGCACGGGCTGTGGGGCTGCATTGGCTTTTCCAGAACCAGCAGCCAGATTGCTGCTCAGGTGTCCTCCAAGCTGGGGAACTGGGCAAGCTCCACACAACCACCTGCTGCACTCCAGCTGATCAGCTGTTTCCAGAAAACCTCCCTTTTCCCTTTGAAATTGAGATACATTTTCTAGGAATAGTACAGCAGCTTGATCTGTGGGACACGCTGAGTGGCTCCCAAAATGTGTCCCACCACAGTCAGCATCATCTCAAAGAGAAATTGTGGCTGCAAGTCCAGGTTAGAAACTTCCACTCTGTTCAGGGTTGCCTTGGCATTGGGACCTCCTCAGGATGGGTAGGTGTGAGGAGGGCAGGACACAAGAGCTGCAGGTACTGGGCTGCTGTGGCTACAGAAAGTGGGGGAAATTCAGCCATGAGGGTCTCACTGCTTGGGCAACTTGCCCCAGGGCTGGTGGCTTGGCAAAGCTAGTGAATGCACAGGTTTTCCTTAGTAACCAAATGACTCAAAGGAAAAAAAAAAAGTTTCTCAAAAAGGTGATGGAATGGAGAGTTCAGGAATTTCATTAGGAGTTACTTCAGTGTTCAGTGTCAGAGAAGAGAAGCTCAGGCCTCCTGTGCCTGGAGAAGGAGGTCAGGAAGAGTAAACCTCCCACAGGCATTAAACTCATCCCACAACCATATTGGATCCCCAACTTTCTAAGACACCAGGTCTCAAAGGTTTGGACTGGAAAATTGACTCAGGATGAGATCCAGCAAAGAGGCTTTATTAAACCACAGGGACAGAGACAAGTTTCATCAGAAGATGTAAAAATCTTAAAGAGGAAAATGATAGTACAAACAAACAAACACCCCTGGGAAATCTTACCCCATCTGCCACTGTTTCCTAACCAGCCTTTCAGGTGCTTTAATTCCTTGCTGATTACACCTGGAGAGGGAGCAGGTTTGTTACACCAGCCCTCCTGGCAGAAGGGTTGTCCTGCTAGCAAGCACAGAGCTCACTGGAGTTGTCAGACCCTTCACTCAATGTGTGAGCTAGTTGGACAAAGATTTTCCTTTAGATTCAGGATTGCTGGCAACCAATACAGAAATGGATATTTTGTGACTTATGTTTGATTTATGGGCGGGTCCAGGAAGCAGGAAAAGAACATCATCCAGTGAGAGAAATGAAGAAAACACCCCCAAACCCAAGCAGGGTTAATCTCATGCTTACCAGCAAATCTCCATGTAACAAGCAGAGGAATTTCAGGTAATTAATTTAAGTCTTGGTGTGTTGCTGGATGGTTCTTGGGAAAGGCAAGTTTGTGCTCAGTTTTCCTTAAGGCTAAATTTGTTTGGAAGCTCATTTATACCTGTCTTCAGGCTCTTTTTAGGGGAGTCTTTCAAAATGTTGATAGTACAAGTATAACAGTCATTACCTACAGCAGTGTGTCATCTATTTTAAGAGCTTTGTCTAAGTATGGGTTGCTGGATTTGACTCATAGGTTAGAGCACATCTGCACTAGCAAGCATAGCCCAGTGAGAATAAATTTGTAGGTCATGGTAGATGATGCTGTGGACCTGATGTCCATGTTCCATTTCAGGATTTTCTTTGAACCAGTTGTGGTCTGGTCACACAGAATGAGTGCCAATTAGTGGTTAGGTTTGTTCATGCAGTTAATTTAATCTGCAAAGTGTCCAGTCCTTTGTGGAGTGCTTTGGGAAGTTAATTGTAGGGAGTGGGAACAGCTGAGTTGCTTGAGAACTGTATGCCTGATCTTAAATAAAACTTTGGTGTTGGAAACATTCTTTGGGCATTGATATATTCCAGTGTGCTTGTAAGAACTCACTGCAAGAAAAGTATGGTATTTTTAGTACCCAGCCTCAAATGACAATTGCTGCTAGACATAAAGGTCTCCCCCGTATTTTCACAAGACTCAGTGTCTTTAATTCTGGCCCTCATCTTCCTCTTTAACCACCACACTGCTACACAGCATCCCCTCAGCCCTTTTCTTCAAACCTAAAGAAATCATGGTTTAAAAGTTTAGTTTCCTTTGAATAGGTTGAGATAAATATGGAAGTATTTTTAGGTGGGCACTGTCTGAGGGAGGCAAAACTGAGATCAGCAATTATGCAATTGTAACTTGGAGAAGTACTGTGGAAGCAAACCTGGAGCTGCTGGAGTGGGGGAACTGGGAGAAAGGGCTGGGGCAGAAATGGATTCAGCCACTGCTCAGAGGAGGAACCACACTGAACAAATTCAGTCTTTTGGAATATCAACATCCAGATTTTTCAAGACAGGTCTGCTTTTAAACAAAGTTTTGACAGTCTTCTCTAACACAGTTCTCACCAAAATAAATTCATTCCTGTATGGAAATTATTGCAATAAGTTTCCCAATGTAGTCAGTATTAAAAATATCATGGGAAACCACAAGAGATTGGGCTACATTTTGAGATCTTTTCTTGTAACTTCTGCAGACAGCAAAGCTGCCATTTCCATTAAGATTGAGACTTCATTGCTGCTTTTAACTACAGAGTGATTACACTTCCCCCTGGCACACTGAATATGATTATGAACATTTTATACGAATATTCTGAATAGTCATCATTAATTCTTTTAAATTTCTAAGTTTTAGGCATCAAAGACTGACAATATAGACTGATGCTAGAAGATTTTTAAATCTGAGTTCTTGGAAATGACCATATTTGAGTGTAAGTAGCTGCTTATAAGTTTTGCCTAAGTTCTAAAAAGCATCTTGAGAAGTCTATTTTTATTATTAAGTTTTGCCAAAAGTTGATCCATAATTATAGAAAGAAACATTTTCTGTTAACATAAGTTTTTTTCAGAAACAGTTCAGTTGAATTTGAGAGCAGTTCAATTCAGCAACAGGAATATGAATTTATAGTTTTTAGACATATTGAGCTTTCGCTATCATCTAAGCCAATTTAGAATTTTAGAGACTTCAAAAATAAACTTGTATTGTTGTTCATCTAATTCTTGGTGGCACTTACCTCATATCCTGGGTGAAGGCTTCAGTGCTTGTGAGGAAAGCTGTGGCAATAGTCTGGTGCCATTCTGGGAGGCAGCTTTGCCAGACTTGAATGTGAGCACACCTTTGCATCTTAAGCTGTTCTGCTCCCCATTAAAAACTTTCAGTGATTGCTGATCCCTGGGACCCATTGCACAGACACTGCTGCACACTAGCAAAGCCCCTGGCTCAAAAGCAGAATTTGGCACTAACACATACTCTGAGGCAAAATTCCCATTCATTTCAGTGGGAGGAGGGATTTCTTCTTTTTCTTCTTTCTGGGAGTCCATAGCACCTAAAATAAATCAGTATATTAGAAAGTGCTACGGAGAGCAGATTGAGAGGGAGGCTACATCCTTGAATAAACATCCTGAATGTTGAACAAAGAAAAGTCAATCCAAACACCCTAAAAACCATGTGACTTCTTAAGATGGACAATAGGCTAGTGTGGATACATAACTTTTGCAGTCCTCAGTGGCCTTTCACAATTTGCTTTTAGTTTGGCAGATTGGTGAGATGTGAAAGTCCTAAAGTTTCAGCCATAAATAATGCAGACTAGCAAAACAAACTGTACAAACAGGACACTTTGGTTTTTAAAATTGTTTAAAAAGGCCCTGCAATGCTCTGTATGGTCTGACAGCCTGGGATTGAGGGTGGCCCTGATCTCAGTGCAGGTTGGACAGTCCAGCTTTTCTCACAGCTCTGGTTTCTGCAACAGGGAGAAAGATACAGCAGCTCTAGAAGGAATAGAAAAGCACCAGCAATTTCATTTTTATGGGGTGTGTTCAGTCTCCACTACAGGGTGATCCCAGGGCTCCACTTGAATCTGATTCATTCCCTTCTTTCAGATGTGTATTGAGCACTGTCAGCTGGAGCTCCTTCACTGAACAACCTCAGTACTCCCACTATCATCCACCAGGAATTTCTGGAATCAGAGAATTGCTCATGTCACTGCATATGCTTTTATTCTTTTTGGGTTTTTTTTGCTTTGATTTTTTTTTCTAATGCTGGCAAAGAACAAACAAATGAAAATCAGTTTTGGGGTAAATCATAATCATCTTTCAGTCTCTTACATGTTGCAAACAGGTTTCAAATAATTGAGCATTAGGATGGTAAATTATTCTAACTGGAGTTTTAAAAGAATCTGAGAAAACTTAAACAAAAGGCCCATAAAAAAGCAAAGACAACAAGGAACCCATTAATACTGTCCAGTCATTTTTTCTGTTGCTACAGTGGTGTCCATTTCAAGCACTCCAAGTACATGACTCAGACTGCAAAGCCCAAGGCTTTCATTAAAATAACAGTATTTGCATCATATGAAATGTTACTGTAAGGGAGAGTCACTTCTTCTAAGCTTTTTATCCCAGATAAAATTCAATAATTGTCTATTGAATTTTATTCACCAGCCTATTGCCATTATTGAGTACGTTTCGAGAACATTAATTTTCCTAATATACCTCTACCCCTCTAAGAATAAATGTGGAGAGGAATTATAATTTCTGCAGCATCTCCTGCTCAGTCTGATCTTGCTGCCTGTACTAGCATGTGTTTGTCCAGGCACAGACACAACTTGTGCATGCAAGTACAATTGTACCTCTGCTGGTGTGTTCAGTGGGACAAAGGAAGCAGAAAACCACACTGTAGCAAACACTTAAGTTGCTACTTAAATTTTATGTTTGAATTTGCACTGTTCAGGAATAGATTATCCAGTTTTCCAGTGTATGCAGTAGGAAATGAAAGCATGAATGAAAGGAGGATGTTCTTGCTTGACAAGGCTCCTGCTACAAGCAAAGGTTTTTATCCCCCACCAAACATGGGAGCCATTGCAGAGGCAGAGAGTTTCTGTGTCAGGGTGGGTCAGAGTGTGTCTTCAGGTTAGCCCACAGGAATAACAGCCAATGCAATTTAACAGAAGTTAGGTGCTTGATTCCAGCCTTGCTCAGAGGATTTTATGTCAGCATAACTCTGTAGACCTCATTACAATTTTTTGTGACTGTACTAACATGAAACTAAGCCCAGCAGTATATGTCCATGTCACTGGGATTTAAAGTTGAGACCTTCCTTCAACCTCACACAATGGAAAAAGTCCTGTTTTCTTTTTTTTTTCTTTTTATTTCAGAGGGAACACTAAAGTTCCATTCTTACAGGACATCAACACAAAGAATGATAGATGTAATCAAAGGGTATTTTATCTTCTTTTTTTTTTTTTTTCTTTATTAGAAAAGTCAGCAGTTCTGCAGCACTGATTCCTGAAGGTGTATAGCACCACTGTGTTACTACAGCAACAGACAGCACTGACAGGACCAAGTTATAGATGAACTGGGTCCTTCTGCAGGATCACAACCAAAATGGTGGCAATAAATCTGCTGCATGCAAAAATGGTGGGATTAAAAGGTTAACAGGATAAATACAGTATAGGAAAGCACCTTATTTTACAAAGAATCTTCTGCAGTGCTTTACAGCCCCTCAAGGCAAAAGAGGTGGGAGAAATTAGATCAGTCCTTCTAGTTTTGTTTTGCACTGTTTCACAAAGGCTTGTCCCATCTCTTGTTTAGGGACTGAGGCAGATCTCAGAGCAGGTAACTATTCTACAGTAGCAGAAAGGGATGTGTCTAAGGGAAGGACAGGAATTCTAAATAAGAGATAATGTAAACTGTCTCATCTTGGATCAGCTGCTTCCTGCCAAATCAGACTGCTCTGCTTTGTTCTCCACCTCCTTTGAGGATCTATATAACAGACAAACAGGGGAAAGAGGGCAATCTCACCTTCCCTTTTCCTCCCTGCCCTTCAATCTTCTTCCTCCATGAAAGACACAGGGTCTCTATTCTTGCTGAAGCACCTTCACAATAAATGTTAGATTTGTTTCAAACCCTGAGCCCATATAGACACCTTAATGCTTTCAAAAGCACACAGGAATGTGAGCCATTGTATCTGAGCTCTTTAGGAAGGCTGATTGTAAGTTCTATCTACTAGTACCCAGTCCATGCTAGCATTTGTGATGCAGAAATACTTTAAAAATTGTGCCAACACATTTACTAGAAGAGAAGCTGCTTAGACTGGGCAAAACTTGCTTGTAGCAAGAGAGGTAAGGAAGAAAAGAGGGATAAAATAACGAGCACAAAGCATTATGTCAGTGTAACTGTATCTAATTTAGCTCCAATTACTGATATTGGGGCTTCTCCTCTTCTGCCTTCTTCTGCACAGGGTGAGGAAGGAGCATACCCTAGGACAATACTGCTGCCAGAGACAGTTTCACATTGGCTTTGCCTCTCAAAGGCAAGATGAAAGCCAGCAGAGTGGCTATGAAAAACTAAATTACTGAAGAACAATGGCAGTCTGTGTTGAAGTAGGGCCATAGGATTGAATTCCAGAAGCTCTTTAAAGCTTTTATGTATGAACTGAGCTGCTGTATCTACATGTGGCTGTGCTTGGAGATTGCCTCAAGACCTCTGTGTCTGAGCTTAAGCAATAATGAATGAGGTTGAGGCTCATGCATTTTGCCTTGACTTTGAGGAGGGAAAAAACCCAACCTGTGATGGAGAATGGTGTCAGCTGAGGAGATTGGGGGTAACTTTTTAAGCCTTTCTGACTCATCTGTGTTAAATCTCCTGCCTGTGCCCTTAGCTGCAGCTAACTGGACTTTCAGGCAGACTGAGAAATAAATGCAGAGACTGAGAAAAAAAAAATAGCCAGGTCTCCAAACACACTTGGCTACTCAAAAACATGCCTGGAAAAAATGCTCAGTTAAGAGAGACACCTAAATAATTCACTAACTTTTTAAAGTTTTACACTCTCTGTCATTGATTTCTGACTCTGGCATATTCATCATTATATGGCATGTTATTGAATTACTGACTCTCACCAAACTGAAACAAACTGGTCAATTCTTTATGTTCTTAAGAGCAACAGAAAAACACAAAGAGGCTGATCTCTGCATTATCCCAGTTCAGCCCTGTTTTTCTTGCTCTTTCAAACTGTTGCACGTTTTTCAAATGAATATTTAGGTGTTGAATACCTCCAGCTTTCATTTAGGTGTCTAAGGACTGACCAAGTTAAACCTTTCCATAATTTAAGGTCCTTAAAAATATGGAGATAAACACAGTGATTCTTGGAAAGTAGAATAGGATTCACTTCACAGAAAATCACTGTATATTTGACTATCTCCATGATAAAAGTCTAATCTAGATAATTCTATAGTTATCTGATAAAAACAAGCCCTTTCAGAGGGTACTGTAGAAATCATTTTAGATATTTGTGTCAAAAAAACATAAATGCTCTCCACTTCCTCTTGAGAGTCTAGTCAGCTCACATTACAGGTTTTTTTTTGCTTTCTTTGAATTAAAAAGCCTTACTTAAATTGTGGCAAGACTTTGCATATATTCATCGTTTTCCATCTGAAAAGTCTTCCATTATTAATACATAACCCAAGCTCAAGCAGAAAAATACATTTTCTCCTATTTTATGTGAGGCACAAAGGCTTCTTTCTTAAAGATGCATTCATCAAAGTGGCATTCCCTTAATGAAATGCTAGTCCTGTGAATATCCCCAGCTCCTTTGTCTCCCTGTGTGACCACAGAGTGCTTCACTGGAGGGCACAGCCTGATTTGATGGAGGTCCTAGAGCCTCTCTCTGCACAGGTTCTGGTGGCTCCCCCTCATCCCCAGGTTCTTGGCCTCTTGCTGATCCTTCTGCTCTCCAACTGTGCTTCATTAGAGAGCTCTTGGTGCTGACTGAGGTTGGAGGTGCTGCTGTCAGTGCCCAAAGAAACCATTCACCAGCTATGGAAAAAGATTCCAGGGCCCAGAAAAGGTTTCCACACTGTGTCATTGTGTTCTGGTTGAAAAAAGCCTTTTGCAGAGGTGGTCATCACATGAAAATTTCCTGAGCCTTAATCTCAGTTCCATAAGTCTTCCCCAATTAATGATGTTATGTACAGAATAGCCAGTCTTCTGGACAGCAGAGAGACAACAAAAAAAGCAAGTCTATTTGTCTGTTTCTTGTGCATGGAAGCTGTGAACACACACAGACCCTTTAATACCAAGATTTATTTCACTGGGAAGTTCATAAGGCCTTGATCAAAACAAACATAATTTCATTCATTGAGCAGCATCACTGGGGTGCACTGAACTGATATTCATCTGATTATGGCAGCATCTGGATTAAACATTCTGATCTTGAAGATTTAGGATGTTAGAGATTGAGGAAAAAAAGCAGACAAGACCCATTAGTATACAGAGTGCTGGATAGCTTTTTGCATTCTCCTCTTTTCCTCCCTTTTTTATAGGTTCTTCCCTTCTGAGCTTGAAATATTAAAGACTACAAGCTGTTCTGCATAACTGGGAACCTGCAGACACAAAACAATGTAGATATGCTTGTGTCAGATATACCTTGCTCCATTTATTAAAATACTGGTTTAAGTATATCTGGTTTAAATACACCCTTCATTATTTAGGGTGTTTTTTTTTTTTTCATTTGGGTCTAAGCATGCCTGTATTATAGAGCAACCTTGTGTTTTTCTGTGCTATAAATTACTCATTCATGTCTTAACATTATCTATTACTGTTTATCTCTTAAAGAGGGAACATGGAACAGATCTTGTCAAACATACAGTTGCAGGGTAAATAAACATTTATTGTGCATTTCCTCCTCAAACTTTATGAGCTGCTTCAATGTAATTAGTATATAAGCTAATTTTCAAGGTCTTGGTTTAAACCCCCCCCCCCCAAAAAAAAAAAAAAACTTGACAGTTGCAAATAGTTCTTTTCAGAGAAAGATGAGAGTTATAATTTTCTACAACCCCTTTCAATAATAGACTATGAAGTTAAGTGTATCCAGCATTTACTGGCAGCATGAGATGATTAATAACATCCTTTAAACTTCCAGCCATAAAAAGCAAAATAGAATCAGTGAATTCTCACAGTACTTCCTGGAGGAGAAAGGTTTTAGGTCTCCCCTCCTAAATGTCTAGCACACAGATCTAGCTTTGATTTCACTCTGCTCTAGAGCACCAGATCATCTTTCTAAGGCAGCTCATACTTGTGTCTCTCACCACCCCTACCCTAACTGGTCATTTCAAGCTCATTTGCCATTTCTGCATCCCCAAAAAGCAGAGTCATCTCCTGTGCTGCCCTGGCCACTATGAACTCTCCTGTCCTGGTATCCCCTCCTGCATCTGCTGGTGTCCCAGTGCCCAGCCAGCACCACCCTGCTGCCCCCTGCTCTCCTGAAGCTTTTGACAAACAGGAACTGCAGTGAAATCACTGAGTGATGGTGCTCTCCAAAAGGATCTACCCAAAGACTCCTAGAGATTTGCCTCTTTCCTTACTATTCCAGAGAGTGTATCTGATTCAGCTGGTGAACAAATGAGCTCACTGAATTTTGAAACCTATTTTGGCTCCTGTTCTCTCTGCAGCTTCTCATCTCTTGACTGATTGATTGATTGAGTCATCATTAACAGCCTGAACCTTTGAATGAAACCTGTGGGAGTCTTACCACTTTTACCAGCAAGAACAGGCTGCTGCACAAGTTTCCCACATGAAAGTACAATTCACTAGCACATTAAAGAAAAAAAAAAATCCAAAAGAGTGAGATCACAGCTCATAAGTCAGTTTAGTATAGAAATCTTTCACTGAGGCAACTGTTTGAGTACAATAAAAGAAATCTGTGGATGGTCTTTCTGTTTGTTTTATGCCCTGATTTTAGCTTGTATGACTTCATCTTTTTGCTCAATATGCTTCCTCTTTTTGTGTGTGGACAGAGGCAGGGTCCTTTTGGTGTGCTTTAAGAACTACCTCATTCCCCCATTTTTCTCTTCTCTCCTTTCTCATCCTTCTCCCCACCTCATTTGGGACCACTGAGCACAGGGCACCTTCCCAGGGAGCCCTCAGCTCTCTGATTGCATTGCCAGTCTGTGGGATACCTGTGGACAGAGATGTGTGTGGCAGCAAACACTGGGTCATTCTCAGAATCCTTGAAAACATAACCTGAACCTGTCACCCAGCAGATTAAGGACCTACCACCAGATTACTGAGGCAGGCTAACCAACCTTATATATGTTTTAACCCCCCACAATCCCAGGCTGGATTTGAACATAGAAGCAAGCTTTTACAAAGGCCTTTTGGAATACCCTCAATCTCATCTGTTATACTTCAGTGACCATCCTCATTTCTTGGTCATAATGTCAAGGAAAGATATAATTAGATTTATATTTATGTGCTTTGTGTAATATAGAGAGTTATTTTCTGTTTATGCTATTACTGCTTTGGGAGTACAAACAAAACTGATGAGCACATTATTGCACCTTTATGAGGGCAAGTTATTCAGTGCTTGAATGCTGGTGACACTTTCAGTGCTGTGCTCATGATGCTTATTCTGATCAGAATGGTTTAAATAATGCATGAACTCATGCATATACATATTGCAGCTCATCTCTTTCATTAGGCACCTTGCTAAATTCTCTCAGCTAGCTCTCCCGAGCACTCACATGTTTTCAGGGTGAAAGTCCTTTTATTTGTCACAGACAGGTTGCAAAATCTTGCTGAGATATCATTTTAAATTTGTTTGGCTGTGCAACCTAGTTTAACAAGGGCGGATTGCAGCTTTTGCTTCTCCTATTCTTCCTGGGGGAAAACAAAAAGGGGAAAAAAAAAAAAGACAGCTTATGTGAAGTGTTTTAATGTAGGAAGAAAAAATGTATGAAAGGAGAAGTGGAAAATTGGATTTGGTAATTAAGATTTTGTGTAGGGACCACAGTGCTCCCAGTTCAGTCCCCTAGAATTTCTCTATGACCTTGGGCAAGTCATGCTAATAGTCCCAAGTCTCTGTAAAGTGGAGTCCTTCTTTTCTTTCCCCTATGTCTTGTCTGTTTCACTCAGCTACAGATTCTCTTTCAGTGTCTTTACATCCATGGATCCAGACATATTCAGGAATTTTTATACAAACCAAGTTCTGGTAAAGAAAATACTTTGAAATTTATATACTTGGTGTTCCAATTCAGGATAGTAATTTTAAACAAATATGTCTAAGAATGTATCCTTAGAAAGAAAGCTCCTGCTTCAAGTGGTTTTGGGTAGAAAAAGCAAGATTCTGTGTTGAGAGCAGGATGGTATCTGTGCATTAAATAGAGCTGGCACAGGGGAATGAATCCATCTCTTACATCTGCTCTAGCTCTGTTTCTCAGGAGAGCACCTGCCCTCAGTGTCTGCAGTGCTTCCACACTGAACTTAAGTACCTGGCTTTGCACTGGAATGGCTGTGAGAATTCCTCTGTCCTTCCTGCCATCCACTGCCTGCTCCTTCTGCTGAGATAAAATGCAAGTGTCTGAAACAAACCAAACACTGCCCCCCACCCCAGACAAATCAAATTACTGTAATTAAATAGAATTTTAAGCCATGAATCATATACCAGGACCTAACAAAGCAGGACACTGGAGCCTGCTAATGGGGTACTGCTGTTCATCACCTGGTGTGAGTGCCCAGCTTCTCCAGTTTGAGATGCTCCAGGCTCATCACTTCCATAGAGGCTGCTCTGATCTCAAAGTCCTCTGGGATCTGCAGCTGCACGTGGGGGTCGTTCCCAAAAAGGTAAAACAAAGTTAGGCTGTTTCTCTGCAGTTTGAAATAACCAATCTGTGCTGCTGCTCCTCATCCACAGAGAGGACAGCACAGCATGGGCCTGTGTCCATGGAAGTGTCCCTGGTTCATTAGCTCTGATTGTTACATGAGATACCCCCATCCCCACCTAGTCCTGGCACCATCCACCAGGCCAGAGTGACCTCCCTGGCCAGCAGCAATCATTGGTCACTCTGCTCTGAAGAGAAGTGGATGGAGCAGCTCACCTGGGCTGCTCATCATTTTTAGTGTCATTTTTGTAGTTGTTCTGTGTCATAAGCCACAAGTTCTTTCCTCAAGAACCTGCTGCTTCAAAGCTGTAGGGGCTTGAGCAAAAATGGGGACTAATCCTGTAACTAAGGAATTTCCAATCTCTTTGCTGTCACTGGTCACCCCGTTGGAAATGGTACAAAACCTGAAGGAAAAGGTTAAAACAGATCTACCTTGCAGCTTCCTTGCCAAGTCCATGAGGTTTTCACCTCTTGAAGAGCATCACTCTGAGATCTGGCACTGAGACTTTGGTTAGAAAACTTTCTGTATCTACTCTGTTCTCAGGATCCTGTTACACTGACGTACCCCAGGAATAAAATGCAATCCTGCAATCCCTTGTATCAATAGGGTCTGTGAACCAGTGAATGCCTTAGGCCTCTATTGATGCCCCAATGTTTGGCCACTTGCAGGGTTCAGTGAGTTCAGAAGGGCTCTAGACCAGGAAATGTTCCCTTGGGTGACTTTTTTTTTCTTTTATTATGTGTGTTGTCCTGGTGAGGTTCACACAATTATTTACCTGCACGTTAAAGTGCTCCAAAGAGCTTTCAATAAAGAGTTTCCTATTTCTGGATACAGTGAAGGAGCTGGAGAGGAAACATGAGGACTTTGCCTGGCATTGTTATGCTCAGCACAGGGAGGCTGCTCTAGCTGTGAGAATTTCAAAGCAGTTTTTGTTCAGGACAAGCTGGCAGGGAGAGAGACAAAATTGATCAAAGAAAAAAGCCAGGCAGTTGTTTGTATGGAGCTTCTCCTTCTTATCCTTGTTGGCTGTGGGTCTGCTTGTGCCACTTGAAGCTGATAGCAAGGCTTGAATGTGTGAAAAGTGTGAAGTGACAAAAGACCCTAAACAAGAGTACCTGTCTCATATCTTTTTATCTTTGTAGCTAATTACAAAGAGTCTGAGGTAGTTGATCACCCCAGGCTATTTTCTAGCTACCTTCTTACCTTCCCTTTCTGAGCAGGTAATATTCAGGAAGCTTGTAATGTAACAGAGGCTCTGCCATTCAGTCTGTAGTTGCTTCATGTCATCCTCTTCAGGCTTTTTATGTTATAAACATTTCTCTCTAATACCTCAAAGAGAAATACTCTAGTAATTATAGCAGCAATTTCCTTCCTTAGCTTTACTGTTTCTTCTCTCCTGTGCAGATTATTTCATTTAAGCTGATATCCTGAGCAATTATAGTTCAACATCATTTGAGACGTAATCACCTCTGGCTAACCTCTTCAGGATCCTTGGGATATAAATGTGTTGATGTCTAAGCATCCCAGTGAAAACATTTCAGTGAGAAAAAAACAATATGAAACCTAATATTTCCCAGAATACTTGGTCAGGAATAGAGCAGAACAAGTGCTCCCTGTTAGGGGGAGGAAGGAATATCAGAAGAAGATATTGCATTGATTTTATGGTCAGAAAGAATAACTGTGATCATCTATTCCCATCACCTGCAAAACACAGGCCAAGAATTTGGCTGCAGCCAGCACTACTGGCTGTAATGAGCCACATCCAAAACCCTGTGCAGTCACTGGGAAAAATGCTCTTGGCTGCAGTGAGAGCTTTGGATGATGATCAGTGTGAGCAGAAGCCCAGCAGTGCAGCACAGCTGTGGGGAAATCCCTGGAACATACTGAGCACTGATCATTTGCCACTAAACAGGGAGCATCAGTGGCTTCCTGGAGGCAGGACATTGCCTCTTCCAGAATTTCTCCCTGTCCCTGTGGCTGCTCTCACTGGGATGGGAAGGAAATTGGGATGGGAAATGGCCAGGGAAGAATCACTTTTCCCTGCCTTCCTGCTCTGTCTGGAGCCACTGCCTCTGGGACTACTCCCAGCAGCAGTTCCTGTCTCTGCTGAACACCTGCACAGAGTAACTCCTCTGTTCCCTGTTCTGGGTGATATAACAGAGACAGCTGGAGCATGGTGTTCTCATTTAATGTTTTGGTAAAAAAAAAGAGCTATTTAATTATTCGGTTTAGGAATATCTTCACAAAAAATTGAGGAATTTAGAGGTGTTTGTGAGCCGGCGTAGGTCATTTGACAGAAAAAAAATCAACAGCAACAAATTGCTCTATCAGGAATGTATTAGATCTATCTGGCTAGTCTTGGGGAAAAATGCAAGTAATCTAAAATAAAAAAAGTACTCAGAAGTGTTCCTCTGGGGCTCCTTTGGGGCTTCAAAGCACAGTAATTCAGAAATACTGCGTTTGGTGACAAAATTGCAGTTTGCATTTTAACAGTGGCAAAACTCAGCATAAATGTATAATCAATGTTTCCCACTCCTAAAAAACCCCAAAACCAAAACAGAATCAGATTCTGAAGGAGATGGTACAAGAGGATAATTCCCAGTGGTGATGTAAAACCTCTCTTTTCCACAGTTATGGTTGCTCTGCTGTGCATTCTCCCAGCACTACTCTTGGCAGAAGCAGGGAAGTTGTGTGGAAGCCTGCAGGATTTGGTATTTTGCATAAAAAAATTCCTTTTCAGACCACAGTTTAATTCCTTCCCAAGTGGCTAATAACTAAAAAGTGCTGGTTGGGGTGATGTAGAGGCCACTGAGTCCCGCTGCTGTCCCTGATGTACAAGCCAGGCTGCCAGCTGACCTCTTCAGCTGAGGCAGCAGCTGCTGCAGTGGCCCCTGAGAGGCAAAAGCTCTCACTTAGAGGATGCTCCCTCACAAGAACATCCTCCCTGCACTTTCCTGGAGCTATGACAAGGCTCCCTTACAAACAAGCTAAATAAGAGCCTCCTCTCTCCTTTCCCCTCCAGTCTCCTCATAGATAAGAGAGGGATATTTAAGAATACTTTTTTTTTTTCTCCCCCTTTCAATTTATGCGCTTTTGCTGTAAAACTGTCAAGCAAATTGACCAAGGCAGAATTTAAAGTCTGAATTTCCATTGATGAAATTACCTGAAGGACACTCACATCTGAAAATTCCCCTTTGCTGGGCAGCAGGACACCCTGAATAAAAGTGTCTAGTACCAATTTAAATGCCTTCAGCACCCTGACTTCCAGATGCTTCTTTTTTTTCCAGGCAAAGGAGGATGCACCAGGTCAGGCCATATATTAAATCTGCTTCTTAGAAACACAGCTTGTCTGTAGGTGCTTGTTTCACTTGACATGCAGCCTCTTGCAGCAGCAAGAGAAAATCCAGGACAGCCCTTTTTGGGCAGAAGGAGTGCCTGCTGCTCTTCAAAGCAGCTTTGTGGGCTCTCATTGGCATTTGGGGGCAGGTTTGCTTCTTTCTGATGAGTTTTGAACAAACACCAGCATGGGGTTATTAGCAGCACCCCTATTATGTTTCTAATAGTCTTGTTAACATGCAGGAAATCAATGCCAGGAAATGTTAAGGAGTGTACAGAGGAAAGTTAGTGCAGTATGCTTGGAGGCCCAGCCAGATTTTGTCAACAATCATTGTTCTTCTCCAGAGATCATGGTTTTTTGTTTGTCCTGGGCAAGAGTGAGATAATAATTGATATTCCTTGAGCTTTTTGCCTTTTTTTTTCAATTAGCTGTGGTCAAAATGTCCAAGCAACTGGGACCTTACAGTATTAGGAGCAGCATTACAGTGTGGAAGTGAAGAACTGAAGGTGTTTAAGGGAATTATTTGAGATCCAATGACAAAAAAAAAGTTCCAATAGAAAATGAATTAGTGTCACATTTCAGAAATGTTTTTTTGACCCTTTCTACATTGCAGGCTTCCTCAAAGGCTCCTCATCCATCTGGTGCTTCATCCACTTCTGCTCCCATGCTGTTAAATGTGGACAAGAGTCCTCTGCCACACAGAACTATTGCAGGGCACTCAGGTTTTAAGGAGCTGAATGCCACTCAAGAATATTAGTAGAGTTTCCTCCTCTATTCTGCAACCCTGTTCTTTTGGACTCACTCACAAAGGGCCTCCCCCATCTTACTTTAGCATGAAAGATTCAGAAAGCCTCACTGGCCTCTGGGAGGGAAAATTCCTCCTGCTATATCCCTGGAAATTCAGGCAGTGATATGCCCAACACTGAACAGTAGAATCCTTACATATGTGCCCTCAGAACAGAAATATTAAATACCACTTCTCCCAGCATTCCTATTCAGAAGGCATTCATTAGCAGGTGTCTGCATTTTCTGGGTGAACAAGGGCTCTGAAATACCTTGTGGCAACACTGCAACACCCCAGAGGGGCTGTCTGTAACCCCCTCTGTCAGCACTAAAAGGGGTAGAGCTGAGGAGGGACAAAGCACAGGCACAGGTGTAATGAATGCACTGCTGGGTGTGCTGCTCCTCTCCTGTTCCCCTTGCCCCACTGCTGTCTCATGGAACAATCACTTCATCTTTTGTGCTGAAGGAAAGGAAATATGACACTGTTGATCAGCCCTGCTTCTGCAGTTGGAATAAAATGAAATGAGATCCAATGTACTCAGCTGTTACCTGAGCAAGTCAGACTTGCTGACCTTCACTGTGACTATTAATGTGCAAAACCCTCTGTGTTCCAGCTGTGAAAGCCACTTCTCATTTCTGAAGTGAGAACAAGGAAAGGAAAAAAGACAGAAGGACAGAATTTTACACCTGTGATGCCCCTACCTCCTTTTTTTTTTAACTAACAGTGAGTATTTTACCTGTCACAGGCATCACCTAATTCATGTTCCCATAGGATAAAGCCTTGCTGTGTGCACGTGCAGTCCTTAATATCCAAACACCTTCTCACACCCACTAAAAATACCTCTGCATTTTCAGTCAGACCCCGTGTTTCTCTAACAACCACAAGTCATTCACGACTTACCAGCCTGCCAGGTGGGCTCTGCCCTGTGCTCCCAGGGAACAAACAGTTCTGTGGCAGAAGAGTGCAGTGGGATGAGCAGCATTTGGGCTGGTGGGAGAAGCCTCCTGAACGGAGGCACAGCTCGCTGCCCACCGTCATCGTTCTCCTGGGGAGATGTTAATGAGGCTTGCTCACCATTTCATGAAAATTTCATTTGCTGCACACAGGGCTCCCTGACAGAAGGAGCTCTGGTGAATCTTGCAGAGCCATTACAGCCTCCTGCTATGTGCTCCCTCTGTCCATGAGGATTCTCATCCTCGTAGCTGGATAAAAAAGGAGGATGAACCCTGCTTGCAGCAGCTCCGGGTCTAATGTGTTGTATTTTACTGTCACAGGGAGGGAGTCACACCCTGATCTGCTCCAAGTCAAAGGGGAGAGAAATGGGTTCACCTTCCCTGAGACAGAAATGAAAATTGCTGCTGAGTCACAATAAAACCCAGAAATCGAATTATTGGTTTTGAAAGTGTTATTACTATTAATGGTATGCTCTTGTATGTGTCAAGGGAGACTGCAAAAAAACAGAAAGGTAACAGATCCACAAATCTTCAATAAACTCCAAGGATAATATTTTAATAATTTCCTTGAAGAGTGGGAACTCCACTTCCATTGTTGAAATCAGCTTGAGGGGCTCAAGCACCTCAGAACATCTCACCTTGGAACAGTCTACTTCAGTCATCAAAATCAGAAGAGTCTGGAAATCAAAAAGAACAGCAGAACCACAAACAATTATCCTGGCTCTTTCATTAACTGAAACTGCTGAGTTCAGTAACAATTAGTGCTTTATCCTCTGTGGTGCATGATCCATCACAGACTGCTGCATGTCAACTGTGCCTGCCCAGGCAAAAGTATGTCAGCACATCCAGACTTTTAAACCCAGCCTTGCTGCAGTGGCTTAGAAGGTGTTTAAAGCTGACTGTGTGCCTAACATCTGGCTGAGAGCCTATTACTGACTCTGGAGCTCCTGCAGAGGCTGTAGCCAGGTGGTCCAAGTTAAGCATGGGTGGCTCATGAGGACCAGCATCCCATGCAGCTGTCCCTGCTAGGCAGGAGTAATCTGCTAGGAAAGAGGGGCTGAGAGCAGGAAACGGTCCAGGTGTCTGATCCACATCTGTCACATGGCATCTGAGCACAGCTGGATGAACAGAGGTGACATCTTCAGGGACAGATGATAAGATTACTGCCTGTAGTTTTATCCACGAGACACCTGAACACCTGGGGGACAGCTCCTGAGCCACTGCAGCTTGCAAAGCTTCAAGAAAATCAAAGTCACTGACAGTCTCTGATAGATCAGGTGGCTGGAAGAGCTAATTGGTATCCAGTGGGGTTAATCACACCTCAGCTCCAATAAGATGGCTCTCTTGGGCACTAGTAGCAGTGAAGCTGTGAGCTGTGTGCCTGGCAGTACAAGGCTGCCTGCACATCTACCTAGCCATGAATGTAGTTCTCTCCCCAGAAGTGAAATGGAAGTGTCATTTAAGCTCCAACCAGTTCCTTACAGAATTATGCCAAAAGTTATGTGTCAAGTTTATAAAATCAGATTAAAAGCATCCATATTGTGCTTTGTTCCTGCTTAACTATGTTGGTAGCTGCTCTGGGAAAGTGGTGCAGTGTTGAATATCTTTCTGTAGTAATTACAATTGGGTATGAAAATGAGCTACAAAACAGGGAAGTGCTTTTATCCTGATTTCACAGATGGAGAGCTGAAACACTAAAGGCCAAATCTAATAAAGAATTACAGTACTGCAGAACCTGCCTTGCAGTCATCTGGTGCCCATATGGGATGCTGAACACTGTTAGACACCTAGTCCCCATTTAGAGGAGCCTCTGTTTATAGGACAGGTCCATCTTCTCTTCATGGGAGCCAAAATAGTCAACTTACTGAGAAAGAAGCTGCCTTAAATGACTGCTCTTGTGTATCTCTCATTTGAGCTGTCCAGCTCAGAAGTGTTTTGAGCAAGAGGAAGTGTCAGACTGCACATCTTGATTACCTCATTTGTGTTTTCTGGGAATTTTGGCTTAAGGTCACTGCCCATGCCCTCCTCTAGATGAGAATAGCAATGAGTTCCCAGTGTTTGGCAGACTTCCCTCAGCTCTTTCAAAAATAAAAGGAGACCTCTTCTTCTTAACAGTGCATTTAATGCACATTTTAGTGGTCTGCTAAGGCAAGTTTAATCTCCCTTTTCCTTCCTTCCCACACTGAACTCATTGCCCACATCAGAAATAATTTGAGAGCAAGACAAACAGCAGGGGGGAGTTTAGCTCTGCAATGTGCTGACTGGGGATAATGTTTGGGGAATATCTTGCATTCTGGGTATGAACCAGAACCACTTTGGTGCATCCTGATGAATTCCCCAACTAGAGTGGCATGGATGCATTCTCCTTACAGACAATTTCCAAAATAATTTTGGTACAATGATGCAGCTGTGAAGATCCCCTTCTTCAGTCCCTCTGGACAGAGACAGTTCAGATGCTTCTGTGAGATGGCAAATGTGTCTTAATCCCTGTAAGCAGGAGCAGGAACTGGACCTGGGAATTGGGTCCTTCAATGTTATTTTGGTGCCTCTCCAAGTTTGATAACAAGTAATGTGAATTGTTTGCATGTCAACTTTTTCCAGATTCCAGTTCTGCCTCCTCCTCTCTCTAGGTGCCTATATCTCATTTTGGATCTGACCTTGAGTAGCTTATTTAGGTACCCAGGCAGAATGTGTGGCAGAGCAGAGTTGAACCCAGCCTCCAAAGTCATGGTGTATCTTTGGATCTGTCTTTCCCATCTGATTTAAATGAAGCCTTAGTTTCACTCACTACTTGCCCAAGCAGAGCTTCTCTTGATTTTAAACTGATGGCCAAAGACTAATTAGAGATCTAGAGACAGAAAAACATGCCAATTATTCCCCATAAGACGAAACCAAAAGTACATTAAGTGAAATATTTCCACAGAAGATGCTTTAGTTGCTTTTCTCATCTAATGCCACAAATACAACGATGGCAGCTCCCAGCAGTCAGATGCACACAATAACATCTGCCACTTTTACTGGCTGATAAAAGCAGGAACAACACCTCAAAAGAAAGACATTTAGCTAGGGAAACCTCTTTAATAAAAAATTCTGCAGGACATTGCAAAACAGGTGGACACCCTCTGAGCCTCATTTAGCAAGTTCCCCATCACTGAGGCTGTGCCCAGCTCACCACTGGGTAAAATATTCCTGACTCTATGCACATTACAGAGGTCTTGGAGACAAATACTGCTTGAAACTACAATCCTTAGGGTTTTCCAGAAGGGGGACTGATTAAACCAGATGGGGAGAATTTAGCCACAGCAGGCCAGATTCTCAGCTAATGTAAATCAGCTTCACTCCACAGATGATTTGCAGCAGCTGGAACCTGTAGCTTCAAAGGATCAAGTTGCAGTCTCCTGAGCAATTGAGTCTGCATAGATTTTTACCAGTAAAATTAACAAGACCAATGTGTGTTGTGGGGGAGAACTAATCCTTAAATTAACAGAAATTGCTGAGACTTAAATAGTAATTTCTCTAGTTAGAGACTCACCAGGTTTTTCTCTTAGCTTCTCAGGCCTTTTTTCCCTGAACCTCACAATATAATCAATACTGAAATAACACATCTGAACAGCCTTGGATGGTAGCAAGCCATAAAAGCTTCTGAAAGCTGTTAAAATTAAAATGTCCCTTTTTAAGTGGAAGGAGTTTTTAAGGACAAGACAGCAGCTGCTTTGAAATGTCTGTGAATTCTTTTCTCCTTGCAATTAGTAGCAAACAATAAAGGCCTCTTTTTAGAGCACTGATGGCATTTCCTTGGCTTTGGCAGCTTTTGTCTTTTCTAAATGATAATAACTATGAGTGTTTGTTTCTGTTTAGGAGGGAACATGTAGCCTTGTAAAGCACACTGGTTCCACACACTAGCTGTAGGCACCTTCTTCTGAGAAACTGTTTCAAGCCTGGGCCTCTGTAATTAGTATTTTTAGTGATACATAATATAAACCTAATAGTGCTGTTATGCCTAGCTTAGCCAAAATTGGTTAGCAGTGAAATTTCTTACTTGCCCAGCTGTTCAGCAGTTGTCTCTCAGTCCCCCATGCCCTGCAGAGCTTTGTGCTTCTACCAGCAAGAAGAATTTGCTTTGTGTAAGCAAAGTGGAGGCACAGAGGAAAGGCTTGTTTGGCTGCTTTCAACAGTTTGTTGCTGTGTAAATGGTTTCAGGCAGCTCTGAATGGAAAATGTCCAGTGAATTCACTTGTATCTTCCTTTTCTGGGGATAACAGGGCATGGGATGGCAACTTGGGGAGCTGCAGTGTGTGCCAAGCTGTGCACAGACCCAGTGTAAAGAGCTATCTGTTCACCTGATGAGGTTTGCAGCTAAAATCCTTTTCTTACTGAGCACAGTGCCTCGACTGCTTCAAGGAATTCCGCTCTGAGCTGCAGCTGATGGGTGTTTGTAATCTGCAGAGTTCTGAGCTGGGGAACTGCTCAGGTTCTCCTGATTGGTTTCAAATGTGCCTGTGACTCATAGCCTGGGCTAGGAATCCTTTTCTGAGGAACATGTTGCTGGTTTTGTTCTTTGGGAATAGTGTCCACCTTCTGGAGATGGTGGGGTGCTCTCAGGAAGGTAAGGGCAGACATTCCATCCTGAGTTCATGTTGTCTGTAGAGTTCTCTTTGGTTGAGTCTTGCTCTTTGGAAGTGAGATTGTTGAAACTGGAGAGGTTTTCAGCTGGTCTCTTAAAATGTGTTTCACAAAAAAATTGAGAGGGGCTCTAGCTTCTCCTTTTAGCATTTCTACTTCTTTTAGAAAGTGAGGTCAAGAGGAATTTCTGCTTCAGAGCTGAAGGCTAAGTTTGCAGGGTTTGCTTAGAAGCTCCTCCTGTGCTCTTGGAGATGATGGCAATTTCCAGCAGGAGGAGATTCCTCCTCTTCCAGCCAGCAATGGTGTGCTTCCAGTCCCATGCATTCAAGGATGTGATTCAGCTGTCTAACATCATGAAACAATTTTACATCTGAGGCTGCATTTTTTGTGGTGCTTGGGTCATCTGTCCAAGTTTTATTGCTTACCATGAGGGCTAGAATGCTTCTAGAGGCTGAAATTTTTTTGTTGTCCTTTGGTTCTAGGACTTGGAACTTTAATTAAAAGCATCAAGCAGTTAGACCTCACACTAAAAGCATGAGGTTGCAACCTTGGTCTTGAGGGAGAAGTAGAATTTTTCAGAGTGTATAAAGGCTGCAAAGGCCACTTGTTCAATTTTAACAGGGTTGGGCTGGTTTTGTGGCGTGCTTTTTTTCCAGCAAGAATCTCATCTAGGAAATCTGAGGGAAGCAGGGAAATTGAAATGGTTTCGAGATGGTCTGAAAACAAAATCTGTGAAGAAAAACATTCATTTTAAGAACTTAGCTGAAGACAGGAAATGCATTTAGCTGAGGAGCTTGAGCAAATACTTAATAAGGACAGAACAAGGCATAAAGTAATGTATGCTAGCTATGAAGGAAATAATCTTTTTTTCCTCAAATTAGATTCCCATTTGTAAGTACACATGTCACAGAGCAATTTCAGAGCTGGGTATTCCCAGATATTCTGTCATTTGAAATATTTGTACCAAAAGTGAGCATCTTTTTAAAGGAAATATTCCAGCTTAAACCGAGCTTGAGGCAAAGACCCAGATGAAGTCTCCATGCTGTGTTATGCAGGTCAGACTTTGTGCTTCTTCTGGTCTTAACATCCATCAATCTGTTTCTGTGCACTTGCAATGTTATGTGCATCACTTTTTCTTATCTCCTTGGGAAAACTGATCCAAGGAAGGGGCCTAAAGTTTCCTCTGGTTACGGCTTGTGGACTGCTTTAGGCTTTAGTGAAAACTACTATCAAATTTGTCTCATTTGCACAAGACACAGATGCTGCAAAGAGGTGAATAGCACACATGAGAGGACAAAGTGAATGTTCTTGAGTGACTTTAAATATACATTTCTATGCAAATAGCTGTTTTGTTGCATTCTGGGGGTTTGTTTGTTTGTTGGGGTTTTTGGTTTGGTTTGGTTTTTTGTTTTGGTTTTGCTATAATCTGAACTTCCAATTCCCAGTATTATTTTGTGATGTTTCTAGATAAAACTCCAGTATTATCTTAAGGTTTTTTCCCTTCAGCAGTAAGCAGCTGTTTAGAAGCTTTGCTTTAATGAAAGCAGTTTTGTATGGGAATTTCCTTTAGGCCTTGTCAACCAGTCTGTTCTCAGCACACTTTTACACAGAGATGGGGAAAAGACTCAACCACTCCATTTTTTTGGGTTTTGTGAGTGGGATAAATTCACCTGTCAGCTGCTCTGCTGGCACCTCTGCTACCCACTGGCTGGGTTTGGAGCTTGCTCTGCCATTCAGACAGAAGCAAGGGGCAAGGACTGAGGCTGAAAGCAGCATTCCAAACCCATTCCAGCTGGCACACCTTAGAGCATGAGCTGCTTTCCAGTGCCCAGGGCAGAATGAGCAGGCTCCCTAACCTTTGCAAAGGCAATCCCAGTGGAGACTGCAGAACCCAGAGGGAAGAGAAATGCTCCTCTTGACTCCTCACCTTACAGGACAGATGCACTTGCTGGCTCTTAGAGCCATGAAGATAAATCGTAAAATGAAGGGTTTTTTGGTTTTTTATTTTTTTTTTCCCCAGGATAGCTGAGTGGTTTGTTCATCAGTGTGCTGGATGAGGTGTATGTTTTCTTATAAAAATGTGCTTGTTTCACTGTTCATTTATCATAGGAAATAACAGCACTCACATGCTGCTTTTCTTCTATTTGAATCTAATTTCACGAATCTCTGCAGAAAGCTAAATATTCCTATTCAATTTACACTTAGGAAGGATATTGTTGCATTTATAAATAATCTAGCCTTGTCTCTGCAACAATACAGATATTCTTCTTCTGGAATTAAAATTCATCCCAATATTTTGCTGTTTTGCAAAGCTTTGAGCATTCTCCCTGATATCAACAACAATTTTTTTCTATCTTAGTTGTAGGCCACCATCTGGATTACTCTCAAGGGATCCTTCATGACCCTGTTAAGCTACAGTGGAAATATCTATTTAATATTTTTCCTTTTTTTTCTTTTTTTCTTTTTTAGTTGTCACAAAATTTTTGAGCATGCTTCATAAATCTACCCAATGGCTGTTCTGCCAGCTGATGATTCATCAGCTTTTAGAGATACAAAAGAGAAAGATGAGCTACCTAGGCAGGTGTAGAAGTGTGTAAGGAACAGGGTGGGCAAAATGCTTCCTTGGGGAATGTCAAGAAAAGGTGTAAAAAGGGATTTTTAAACCCTCAAAAGGCAGCTGTTTGTTCTAGCTAATTTTTTTATTTCTTGCCTAGAAAAATATTTATCATACAGTTTTTAATATTCCAGGTAGTTTAGTAAAATCTTCCCATGAAAAATAAGAAAACAAATGTCCTTTAATGTCATATGAGCCTAATGTGCACATTCCACAATAGAACTTTACTCACAGTTTTTTTTATATATTTTTCCTTCTTTTCTGCATGCCAGGGTTTGCTTCTGTTCTCACTGTGTAATACACAAGTATGGTTATGAGATAGTTTATTACATTTTCTCGCTAAAACCAGCTCTGCTTAAGACACCACTGACAATTTTTGCTTTGTCCTGTACTAAAAACCAGAAGCATGAGCATTGAAGAAGTAGTGCAATATTCATATACTTATTTAAGGCAAGAATATTCAGCAAAGTCTGCTAGAAAAAAGTTAACTGCTGTAATGGAAACTTGTGCTTTTATTGTAAGTCCTTCAACATTGGTGTTTTTCTTGTGTTTTCAGCTTCTGGAGTCAGTTGATTTCACAATTATATTTCTGAATATATGAATATATGTGCTCTTCTGTGTGTATGTTTGTTCATGGAGAAAGCTATAAAAATATGATGTAGTTCCTAAAGTCTCAGAAGTGAGAAGGTAAAAAGGAATTCAGATGTTTCTGTTTTAAACAGGATTAATTCTTTTAGAAATAGCTCCTGATTATTGTTTTAGGCCATTTTTTTTTGCCCTATTAACATTCAGAGTTGGAAATACTTAGGCTGCATGTTGTTTCCAATTACATCTGTCCCATACACAGCAATCTGTCACAGTGGCTTTTGATCTAGAGCAACATAACTGAGAGGAAAATTCTCCCTTCAAATGGACTTCATTTTCTCAAATGCTGGCAGCATTTAAAAGTGATCTTCACCGTCTCACTTTGCTTTATATTCAGTTCAATTTGAGGTGTTTGTTTTCATCCACCCCTTTATTTTATTTACTGCTCTCTTGAGCAAAGGAATACATATTTCTTTCTCAGCAGAGGAACAAACTGTTCTGGTTTCTGTGAGGTATTTTTGGAGAGAAGCAAGCCATGGCTGCTTGCAGGAGTACAGAAGAGATTCAGCTACATCCTTATCTGGAAATGTTTGTGCTTATTAACTTATGGTACATCAGTGACCTGCTTAATTGAGAAATTCAAAAGGGAGAAGAAAAAGGCCCCTGCTTCATTCATGCTGTAGTTTCATCCAATGAACAGCTTAGGAATAAACCCAGCATTGTCCAACATTGCTGGCTGGAAGTGCCATGAATGCAGGCAGGCTTTGCTATGAATGGTGTGTTCACTGGATGGGTGTCATAATGGGGAAGAAAAAGAACAGCATAACAGGAAGGGAAAAAGGTAGTAACTCGCAGGTAATTTCTTGCTATCTACAGCTTAGTGCAAGTATGGGGAAAAAAACACTGCTTTTGGCCCATGTGGAGTGCTTTGTTTAGTAATTTAACCATCAGCCTTTTGATGTACGTTGTGTGCCTCTAGCAAGGTGTTCTAGCATCCTATTTGCCTCCTTTGTTAATGTAGCTGCATATCAGGCTGAATGCTTCAGGAGCCTTTCTGAAATACCCACTAAATCTCTTTCTTGGACAGGATGTTGTAACATCTCTCTCTTTAGTGTGTAATACCCAGTTGGAGTCGTTGCTACAAATCTCATTATTTTATAAGCCTTCACTGGCTGTGTGTGGCATTGCTTTAAGTAGGTGATGTTTCAGTGGTTCCTCCCTCTGAGCTTTTTTCCTTCTGCTGGGTACAGCTTCTCTGTACAATACATAAACAGAGATTATCACCGTGTCTTTTTCTTTCCTTATCTGACGCATACAGCAGAAACAGAGGTGTCTGGAGAGCTAAAAATTAACAGAGACATGGGAAAGACTTCCACAAGATGACAGGGAGAGGAGATTAATGCTTCTTAAAGTAGAGACACGAGGCCATGCTATATACCTATGCCAAATAATCATTGCCACAGCGAAGGCAAATTGAGTGCATTTTGCTTCTCTCTAAGTGAGAGCAAAAGGATTTAATGCAACTGTCAAATTACAATGGAATACGTGTGAAAATGCAAGGCCATCCCTTCACAAAGAATGAGAATCAGGGAAACTCAACGCTGTGAGGCAGCAGTGACTCTCTGTTCTGCCCTCCTTTACACCAGTGGAGGGCCTGATTTATTAAATGTGACATTGCCACGTGCTCCAAGCCCAATGGTGATGCAAGTCCAATGGGAATGGGGTGAGTGAGGCAGCAGGGGTGCAGCTGGGTGAGCTGTGGGAGGGACTCTGTCTTCCTGGAAGGTGGTGTGCAGCAAACACTTGGATGGATGGCATGTTGGAATGTACCTGCAGGCATATCTGTACCTGTGCAAAGGAGTGCACACCCATGTCTTCATCAGCTTTGAGGAACTTCAGGCACAGCCAAAGCTTCCATACTGAATGGTCCAGGGGGCTGTTCCCAAAATGAAACAGATCCATCCCCAGTGCATGACCATGTTTGGTGTCCCAGCCCTCTGATCTGTGCTGAAGTGAGGAGGTGTTTCCCCAGTGACTCCAGTGAGACACCAGCTGTGTCCAGAGAGCAGGTTTGGGTTGGTGACCTAAAGGGTGGGCAGGCTTTGAAGTGCTACTGACTGGCTCATTCCAGAGGCAGGGACTTTGGTATGGGTGGATGTAACAGCAGGGACACATTGTTTTGATAGTTCTTCAGAAAATTCTAGAAACAGGCACAAAGAAACCACAGGTGCCACTTCAGTATCCCACTCATGGTGCTGCCACAGCCTGGCTCCACTGGAATTTTTTGGATACATGTCTTCTGTGAGGGCAGAGGCAAATTTCCTGGCATGTTCCTGTTGCTGAAAATCTTTTGTTCCTAGAGTTAGCCAGCTTGCCACATTGCCTCCATGGTTCTGCACGGAGAATTTGGAATCCTTTTTGGAAATCTGGTGGCAAATGGACTTACTTCTGGCTTTATGTTGCTGCTTTGTGGTCTGCAATTATGTCACAAAAGTCATTAGTGTTGAGAGCTTTGGGATATCCTGTTAGGTTTTTGCATGGTGAAGAATTAGAAAATAAGCTTGTCCTCCTCATGTGCTGTTTTCCATCACTTTTCAGGATTTATGTGCTACAGCAGGGGGTCCATGGTACCTAGTGTTTGCATTTCATTGAGGACTCTTGAATGTAGAAACCTACAGAGGCTTAGCTTTGGACATGAGGGGGAGGAATTAGAATTGCATGCAATCTGCAGGGTTTTCTTTCTCACTATTATCTAAATTAACAGTTTACTGTTTTCTTTGTATCCCTTTCATTATAGGCTTAAGTGCTTAATCTAAAGCTTAAGGCCCTTACTATGAACAAATTGAGAAAAGTCCGTAAGGAAATTCAGCTCTGGTTCCACGAAACAAGCAGGATTTAAAGACCAAACACCCAGGCCTCCCACCATGGCATCTTCTGTCCCATGGAGTGGCCTGGTCACATGTGGCTCTGTGCCCCTGGCACACCTGGGGAAGGTGGGAAGCTTCTGGGGAGAGGTAGCTGTGGTTGGAAAGCCTGGTGGTCTTGGGAGCTGTGGGGAAAACAGGCTCTCCCCTGTTGGGCTGATGGGGGGCTGGCAAAAGTTTAAATCCATGTTAAATCCAGAGGGATAACCTCACCCCAATCCAGAGCTGTAAATGCTGGGCAAATACTCCCCTGCAGAGACTCACCAAATGCTGCTTTGCTGCTGAAGGAGAAACATCTCACCTCTTTAATCAGGACTGTGGGCAGAGGACACCAAGGACCTGCAACTCAGGAATAGGAACTTCTTAGAAACCTTGCATGATTTTATCCCTAGCAGACCTCAAGGTACCTCATATCAAGAGCTTTTAAGAGTGGGGTTTCTAAATTTTATTTTATTATTTTATATTTCTGGCTCCTGGTCTTGATGAGTAAGCACATTGCCCTGTTTGTTTCAAAATTACCAGCTATTTTCAGTTTTTGTTAAGATGCATGAAGATTTCTGAGCTTGGCCAGTCATTAACTATAATTTATTTTAATTACTGCTTGAATCCCTGAGGAAATTAAATACAAACCACATGCAGCATAGCTACAGAGCTGGCCTGCAAATACACAGAAGCTCAGGATGATAAAGCTTTGGGTTTGTACTTCCTTCCTCTTGTTAGGCTTCTCCTAGCTGAGCTATAGATATTCATGCACCAAGCACAGTCTGTGGAATATATTAATGGTGAGATGGGCAGAAAAGGCTTCTGGATCATTGTTGCATGTGTTGGTGACACTCATTTGCCCAAAAATACCATTTAGTTACTTAAATAACATTGGCTGCACCAGTTTTGCCATTTTTGGGGTGAGAAATATTTGTAACAGCAGCATAGCTTAATCATCTTGGGGTCATGAAAAACACATAAAAAAAAATTCTTTACCAGACAGTGCCAAGCTGTCATTAGAGGAATCTGACAGAGACAAAGTACAATGATAATGCTGATATCAATCAAGTTTAAAGCCTTGGGAGGTTCAGGGGCATGAGGAAGGTCTCCCAGGCCATTTCCCTTTCTCTGGAAATGGTGCTCTAGAACTGTGAGCAAGGGAGGAGGTTTCCATGGTTGTAGGGATTTATCCCTGATGTTGTAAGACTGCTATCAACACTCCTGCCTGCTCCATGATGTTTAGTTAGACAGGTTTTGTTGAAAGAAAGCTTTATCTTGTAAAATGTGTCATTATATCTTAGCTTTTTTTTTTTTTTTCTGTAGCTTAGAGTGTTTTTTGTTTGTTTGTTTTCAGTGCAAGCTTTAGAAAATAGCTCTGCTTTCTAAAATGTCACACAATCCTCCCTCAGAAAGTATTCTCTTCAGATCATATTGTACTTCAATTTTTCAAATCTATATTGACCTGAAATTTAATGCCATTGAACATTTTAAATTCGCTTCATGTAATAAAGACTTTTTAGTTCTGGTAGAAAATGTCTATAAAATAGTGAAAGTACTTGATATAAAATAATCCTTCTGTAGTCAACCTGAGCATTTCTATAGCAAACAAACTATAAAGTTTGACATGGTGATGCCCCACATACTATGACTGACAGCTGAAAGGTTAGCAAAAAAGTGTTTAAATGCTTTTTGGGTCAAAATTCTATTTGAGAATGCCCTTAGACCTGTCATTGAAAAAAGACTGAAAAAGAAACAGTGTTGGAACAAGGAACAAAAGATGCTGTCATCAAAAGAATACAGACACCTGTTGCCCAAGCCATTCTCATCTTCTGTCTTTCTGATATTATCATAAAAGGGAAGCATCTCATATAGCAGGTCACTGTGGCCAGCTCCTAAACTGTGACACCACAACTGTATCTGGGTCAATCTGGGAGGAAAAATAAAGTTGCTGAAGGTTTATTGTCAGGTTTTTTTTTGGTTTTTTTTTGGTTTTTGTTTAATGCTGCTGCTATGGGACCTATTGTTTGTTTTCAATTCAAACTCTAGTTCCAGTGCTGAAGGTATGAGAAGGTGACTGTCTAATCTATTTACCAAGTTTTACCAGCAGTATGAAGAGGAATGCACAGAAAGAGAAGTGTTACTTAGGTAAAACAGTCAGGAATTGCACCACTCATTAGGGGGAGGTGATGGAAGGGCTGTTCTGTGTGCACAGTGTTTGAGACACTTGGGAAGAGTTCTTCAAAGGAGAGGAGTTCAACATTGCTCATATGTGTAAAGAAATGTATTTGGGTGTTACCACCACGGTTAAGTTTAGAGTACAAGTTAGAATTTTGTGATTTTTAGAGAAGTGAGATTTTTTTACCAGTCTATCTCCCCAAAATTACCTCATTTTAAGGGACAATTGAAATTCATGAAAAGGATTGTACAGTGTGATGATGTGCAAGGGGATGATTCTCAAGAAGTGTCCTCTGGTTCTGTTTCTGTAAATCTCAAGATCTTTGTGTTAGAGATTCTAGAGAAACACTTCTTTGGATGGTGCTTATCTTTCCTGCCCACTTCTGCACTAAGCCCATTATTCCAGCACCCTCCTCTTCTGACAGATTTTCTGTGGCTTTCCTCCAGCATAAGGGGAGCTGCTTGCAGTGCATATCACCCACCTGTGCCAGAGTTGCACAGGGATCAACCCTGTACCCTGGGGCTTTTGCTGCTTCTGCAGCTCAAGATAAACTCTCAGCTGGGAAGCAATGGGATTCCTCAAAACCAAAAGCATGTGTTTTCCAGGCTGGAATCAAGCTCCTCAGTGGGACAGCATTTCCTTCAAGCCCTTGAAGGACTTAAGGCTTCACATTTATGACATCTTTATGTATAAAAGGGTTATTTTTAGTCAGTTTTAATGGTTTTCTATTATTCCCTCTGAGCTCTCCATAGCTGGTAATTACACACCTGCTCTTGCAGGCAATAGAAATATGAAAGAGCTTCAAAATATTTTTTAAAGTCTCTTGAATTTCCATCAACAAATTCTGTGGATTATTTTCTCTCTCTCTCTCTTTTTTNTTTTTTTTTTTTTTTGACAGTATGTCTTCTCCTCAAAATATGCGATGGTGGAGACATTGAAGAAAAAACATTTTGGGCATTTTCTTTAGGTAATCTGAAAATGCATCTCTAGATGTGACAGGTTTTTCTCTATCAAAACCTTTCCACAGGATTGTCTTGGCTTCATTCAATGAGTCACAAGCACTAATGAGGGGGTTTAGGGTCCTTATCTCCAGGGAAGTGAGCAAAGCCCTTCCAGAGAGCAGATCAGTGAGGGGGAAATAAGAAAGCAAGAAGAGAATGGCTTTCAATAAGGTTTTACTCACCCAGCTGTACTCATATTTAATTTTAGAGCTGGGGGAGGCTTTTGTGCATTTGCTGTGCTGTCCTGACAGCACAGACACCTCTGAGTGGTATTTCTTCAGCTCTGGGCTTCCTCTTACAGTACCTGCAAATTAACCCCTGTGTGCTCTGCACTTGATGGCTTAACTTGTCTGAATGGGGAACAGGCCTAGGAGTCAAAGGAAGGGGAAAGAAGAAACTGTTGCTCTTTTTCCATTTCTCCCCTTTCTTTCTTTTTCATTTTTCCCCATTCTTTCTTTTCCATTCCCCCCCTTTCTTCCTTTTCCGTTGCCCCCCTTTTCTTTCTTTTCTATTTCCCCCTTTCTTTCTTTTCCTTTCCTTTCCTTTCCTTTCCTTTCCTTTCCTTTCCTTTCCTTGAACTTTCCTTGAACTTTCCTTGAACTTTCCTTGAACTTTCCTTGAACTT
>WBNO01007170.1:0-33892 GCA_013400575.1 Peucedramus taeniatus | reverse complement strand
CTGTTCTGCTCTAGTTTCCAAACAATCTGGAAATGAAAGAATGTAAGATGTTTGCAGGATGCAAAACCTTGTTGGGAATATGTGAGGCTACTTTGAGTGGAGTCTCCACTTTATGGCATTTTGCACCAAACCATGAGTGGGCAGGATGGGGGGCGGGGGGGTCCCTTAATACTCAGAATTTGGCAGAGTCAGTCCTATCATTTTTGTACCTCTCCTTAGGAGATGCAGCTCCAAAGCTGACAGGGATCATGCAAAAGGCCTGGAATTCCAATAAAAAGCAGAAGTGACTGCATGGAAGCCAGTAAGTGCTGTAATAAAAGTACTGTTTAACCTGCTGGCTAATACAAAAAGGTTATTTCTACAGCAATTGCTGGGACAATATATTTAGAAATTAAATTAATCCAAATAAATAGAAAATTTAACCCCATTGTCCTGGCTAAATTCCAGCTTAAATAATTATATTCTGGCTACCTGCATTCCCTCTGGAGCCTCTGCTGAGTAAATCACAGCTTACACTGTGCATGTGGGTGCCTCCCCTGCTCAGAACAGTTGTGTGGCACATCAGTATCTGGGAAATCCTATCTGGAAAAGAAAAAAAAAGAGATGTAAAAACATTTCAGGGGAAGTCAGGAGCGACTGCTCTGTCGTGGTTGTTAGCAGGATTGGTAGATGCAGCACTGAAACTGGAATTAGTGCTGCCCATAATGTGAACAAGCAGTGGTTAGACACACACACAGGCTGGATTAGCACTTTCTCTTCTCCACAGCCTTCCTGGGTTAGACTTTCCTGGGCATCCTCCTGAAGCTGAAGCTCTGTGCCAAAGCCAGGTGGAAGTGCCTGCCTGTATTTTGCTGCCAGTTTGTTCTCCTGGTTCACAGAGTATCAGGTGAGCAGTGGCACAGGGGGAACTGAGAGGTGGCACTGGGGACAGGAAAGGGCCTGGCTAATCCAGCATCCCTCCCCAGTGGCACATGTGCTCCTGCAGCCCTTTGGGAGGTTCAGCTGAGGCTGCCCCATTTCTAAAGCCCTCCTGGGGAAATGCAGTGAAACACTGAATTCAGATCTAGCTCACCATCTCCTTCTCAGCCTGATCCAAACCAGGGTCTGCCCGTGGCTTTGATGTCATTTTGAAGGGTCACAGAAACACCACAGTGATTTAATGCATTGCATTGATTGCAAGTTCATTTGGAGAGGAACCTTCCCTGTGAATCTGAAATGTGAAAGCATGATTCCAGGGTAAGGTACTGCCTTATCCATGATTTTCTGTTTTCTTTTCCTGCTCCACTTCAGAAAACAGGGCACTCTGTGAGCTGACAAGATGATTAAGCTGTAGCCAGCATACAGTGGGCAGCTCAGGGAGTCCTTTTCCCCCTCTGCTTTTTTTTGGAGTTGTGAAGAAGGTTCAGCTTCCCAAACATGGGGCACTAAGAATACAAGTGGTTAAATGCTCCAGTGTTTGGATATGAAACCACCAGGAAAATTCAGAACCACCAGCTATTTTAATAGTGGTTTTGGGACAGCTTTGTCAAAATGCAGGAAATTTGTTAACATAGCCTGGATTTGGCAGCTATCTCCTCATGGTACTACTTGTAAAAAGTGAGGACATGTTTGGCTCCTTCTGAGAGCTGAAATGACCCAAAAGTTTAGCACGAGCATGAGGAATTTCTGAGGGCATTCATTACATAGTAATGTAATAGTGTTATAGTGAATTGACAGGAATAACAACATCTGAGGCAAAGGAAGGGCTCCTCTTACCTGGACAAATGTTCTAGCAGCTGTGCAACACACATTCCTACGGAAAATTAATGAATAGAAATGAACATTGGCAAGCAGGTTGTAATGAGGATTGCTTTGATCAAAAAAGATCTGGTGATTTAATCCAAAATCCGCAAATTTTAAAAATTTTTTTTATTTATTTGTCAAAGGAAAACATTTTCAGCAGGATAAACAGAAAACATACTTAGCATCTTTAAGCTCTTCTTAACGTTCTCTTAAATGATTCAGATGTTACCGTTTCTCCACGATGGATGTTTTGTTGGGGAAACTAATTTGAATGTGCATGATAGATGAACTGCATTGAAAATATCAATTTTTATCAGCTTTAACCCTTGATCTTAATTAACTTCATATCTGTTTCTCCAGAAACCAGCAATACAATCAATAAGCTTGTATTGAAGAAGTTTGCAGCAAATAAAAAATAATTTCAGTTCTTTGCTTCTGGCCAGTTTGTGGATACAGCAGCAAGAGGTGGAAGGCCTGATCCCTGCTAGAGAAAAGGACATCATGTAGTAAAATTCCCTTTCCTGCACAAATAGGTGAGAAAGGTACCACACTTATCTACCTTTTTTCTCATCCATTGGCAGTAGTTCTGGTGGGAACAATGGAAGGAACCACTTGCAATGCTTTTTCACACAGAGAGGAGATTAGTGTCCAACACCTCTTCCATGGGAGAAACTCGTGTGGCTTATCCTGTGTCCCCAGGAAAAGATCAAGGCAAAACCAAGGGTACAGCTGCAGTGCCCTTGGGAGCACATCTGGGTAATGTTCTCCAGGTGCCTGAACACCTGCACTAGCAGCACTGGCATCACTCTCTCCCTTTTGCCAAACCCCATTTGACAGTGCTTGGACCCCATGCTGAACTCTTGGAGGGTCAAAAGCAGTAAATCCTTGAATTCAATTCCTCCAGCAATCCTTGTAAGCCAAGTGTGTTGCTATGCCATGTAATTTTCAGCCTTCAGAAGAAAGCACTTATAGTCTGTTAGTGGGCACTCTGGTGTACCTTGTTGCTGTTCAAGTCTAAGGTTGCAGAAATGTAGCTGACCCTAAGTTAATCAGGGGTTAGGAAACATATCCTTGGCTTCTGAAAAGCCATTTCTCAGAAAGGTTATGTAGAAAGGAGCCATGTTCTACTCTGGTGTGAAAGGCTTATGGGGCTTGGCATGTTGTCATGGTGAAATGCAGGGTAAAACAGATGCAGAGACATAATTACATCATTTAGTGACAGAATCTGAAGTATATTTACTGAGTGGGACAGGCCTAGAGAGCAGATAACAATTTTTACAATAAGATTTCTGTTCAAGGACCCTTGTATGTGACACACTCTTGCCAGTCAAGGCCCAAACCCCTCTGTTCCAGGTTGAACCATCACCCAGGGCACAGAAATGCTCATCCTGACTGCCTTAGCCAGGTCCTGGCTTGCAGCTGCTGCACATCACATTCCAACCTCTGCTCAGCCTCCTGCCTGGCATCAGACAGCTGTGGGCACTCAAGCTCCAAACTCATTAGGATCCCATCTACTCCACTGTGGCTGATTATTTATAATCCAATTTCAGCTGCATAGCTGGTGTGACTGGGCCATTTGTAATTGTGTCTATCTATATTTTAATACAATTTTTTTTTGTATAAAGCACAATAAGCATGCTTTATGCATTTTTAATGCCTTGAAATACTCCATGTTTAGAGGTAGGTAGTGCCTCCTTGGACAGAAAGAATGTTTTACTGCTCAGGGAGTTGACAATTGGCTCAGTCAAGCACAAAAGAGGGCTGCATCCAGCCTGTCAGACATATGGATGCTTCCAAAGAGGTGAGAGTAGTTAATAGTCTGATAAGAAATGACAAATACTTCTATGAAGAAAGATAGGGAAATGAGACTGGAGCTCAGAAACTCAATGAATCCTCAAGGAAGCTCCCTCCTTGAAGTGCAAAACCCAGCCTAATTTCCCAGACCAAGAGCCTTCTGTGACTGTAACTCAGAGGTAGAGCATCAATAGTAATCTGCAGCCTCTGCTGGAAGTCAGAGAATGTCCAGTAACTTGAAAAGCTGACATCATAAGAAATTTTTTTTTCCTAGAAAAAACACACACATGCTTCATAATGGTCTTTCTATGCTTTGTGGTTTTTGTGAATTAATACTCACATTTGAAGTAATTTTAATCTGACTTGCATTCTGAGGGGTTTCAAGAATTTTAGCATCAAAGTATCTTATTTTTGTTAGAGGGAGATCTTTGCTGTCATTGAGATACTGGTTGGTATTTTGTTTTGTTTCTCTCCTATAGTAATTCTCCTAAATTCCTCCAAAATAACCAAACACTAACAGATCCAGTATACAGGGTGACTTGGGATGCAGGGTGTGGATGGAAGAAATGTCCAGTGGGTAGAGCTGTAATCCAAGTCAGTATCCTGCTGTACTGAAATATAACAGTGGAAGAAACCTGAGGGTCCTGAGGGAGTCTGACACTGATAGATATTGGGTTTGATCTCCTCTGTGTAAAAAAAAAAACACAAAAAAAAACACAACAAAACAAAAGAAAACAAAACAAAAAAAAAATCTCACTAAATACATAAATGTACAAACACTTGGCTACAGGCTCTGTGCTGTGTTGTGCTGGATGTTGGTGACAGTGCCCTGCAGTTTGGGAAATGTGATCATGGCCACCTGGGTCTTTCACAATACTGATCCAAATTTAAGTCTCGTTTTTGTGGAATATTTTATTACTGTTAATGGGTGGGGTGTGGGAATCAAGGATGCAGTTCCAGTGGCACAGAGGGTGCAGACAGATTTTAAGATTTGTGTTGTAATTACCACCAGAGTGCCAGCAGGTAACACTCTCAGTAATGCATTTAGAAATTCAGCTCTACTGTGGTGCTGATAGGTTCCCCCCAATTAACAAGAGCTACCTCATTTTTTCAAAAGCTGTGAGAGGACTCAATGTTTGGAATATGCATTTGTGGAGGGATGCAATAAATTGCCCAGAAAACTTAGGGTTTTTTTTTTTTCCCATTTTGTGTATTTTCCCTTAAAGAATTCCCCTGGGTGTTTTTATTTAAGCAAATGAAAGCTTAAAGACATTTGTATATGTTCATGTTTCTCTAAGTGCATGAGTCTACTTTTTTTTTTTTCTGTTTCAGGAAGATAGCCATAAGAAGTTTATGTGTGTCCATTCGTGTACTACAGGTAGGGCTGATAAGAGTTTCTGTAATTAAAGTGTTCAAGCACTTCTTATTATTAAGAGAAACTGAAAAAAAAAAGGTGTTGTAGCTCCTCAAAACATTAATTTGAGGGCAGATTTTTATATAACAGGATCATCAAAATTTTATTTACATATACATATAACTTTTAACAAGAATGTTTGGGTTTTTTACAACTAAAACATGATAAATCAAGTTTCTTTTTACTTTTTAAAGAAAAGTTGAGTAAGTCATGAAAACACTTTACTATTCACACTTTGAGTGAGGCTTTGAAATTTGAATGGAGCATAGAGTTGCTGTTAGGAATGCTCTTATAATGCCTATTTTAAAAAGCTACAAGTCTTTGAAAATATCTGTTTTGCTGTAGTTCAAAGTTCATTAATTTTGACAGCTAAGTTTTCCAAAGCTTCTGCTTGGATGGGGCATGGTTTAGCACAGGACTGAAAAAAATCTGTCTGGTAATCATATATAATGTCAGTGCTAGCAACAAAAAGGAGGAATGTTATTTCCCTTTTCCAAGAAGAAAAGCCCCTCCTGGTCACAGGAGTGAGAGCTGGAATTTGAGGAGGAGGCAGGATTATGCTGGTGACAACGTGAAATAAGGGGAAAGCACAAAACCTAGAAGTGTAGATAGAGGTGGTGGAAGAAAAGGAATAGGAAAAAAAGTTTGAAAGCTGTGAGCTGAAAGTTGTGAAACAGAGATGGTTCTATCTCCTCACCTCTGAAAAATGGTGGGAAGATAAATTGAATGATCTTTGTGAAGCACTCACATAGGCTAATGATAAGCAGCAGAGAAACACCCAGGAGGATATTAATAATTCTGTCTTCAGAACCACATTTGTAAATATGCAGTAAATAAGGCCTGGGGCAATACATTGAACAGCAGGCAGAAAACAAAATATTGAATTGCTGCTCACTTAGTGAGTGCAGTCCATTCTATGTTCAAAAAGAGACAAGAAGTATGCTATGAAAAAATATGCTTGAATCATCAAAGGTTATATCATAATCAGCACAGAAAAGGGAAACTGAGCTGGGGCAGATCTAGCAGCCTTAATTCTTTCCTTTCCTTCAACTAAGAGAGTTTGTCTTTATGATTTTAGTACAGTCCTTTTAGTATTTTTGTGTTTGTGAAGCTGTAGATATGTAGCACAAAATATTATCTCATGAAGCTTGAAAAAGCACAGGAAAGCAACAGGGCTTAAAGAACAGATTTCTATTCAAGTAGCTCAAAAACAATTTCACTATTGGAATGAGGTTGGAGACATGTAATTGCATGCTATCTGGTATGGGTGCACTTATAATGGTGATATAAATGTCCTAATCTTGCTTTTCATGCTCATCCAGCATTCTCTAGCTCACTATTCCAGTGTGAGTTTAAAAGCAGCTCTAACATGCTGGAAGGAATGAGACAGAATATTCATGACAATTGGGATGTTTTCTCCTGCTAGGATGTGTTTTGTTTGTAGGTAAACATGGAGTGGAAAGTGCCCCTTCTCCAGAAGCAGTGTTTGCAGTTCCACAGGTATTGACTTAGCAGCACTCCACTGCCTGGCTGAGTGAGCTGGATTCCTCTGAATAAGCACATGAAACGTGTACCTGGTGTTCTCATTAAAGCCAAGGGCCATTCATCTCTCTAATTGCAGCAATGCCCTCCAGCATAATTTCATCCCAAATGTACCATTCTTCTTCTGCCTGAACAAGTGACTTAAAAACCATCTGGAGCCTTGCCAAGCACGAACAGGAAAAATTCACTGGCTGTGATATCACACCAGGATATTGCAAGATGAAAAATGGAAGAGGTCAGGCAAGGTGGTGAGATTTTTCTATCAGGCTTCTGGAAGTATTGACATGTAGTGCCTGAACATTAGCAGTCATATTATCTCATATTTCCCACAAACTAGTGGGAGTCATTGCTTAATAAGTAAAGATCTTCTAAAATGCTGTGTTAACCTTTGGGGCTGCCAAGCTTTTTCTTCTTAAGAAAGAAAAGGCAAGAGAATCAGGCCTGGGAGCAGGATGTGCAATCAGGGGAAAGCTGCAGCGTGCACCCAGTGGAGCTCTCTGAGCACATATGATGAGCCTCAGGAAACTGGTTCCTTTTTAAACCAGCCAAGCCAGTGAGCAGGAATCAAGATTATTTGGGCTGGGTTTACAGACTCTGCATGCTCTCCAGACCTGGAATTTATTTGCACTTTGTAGGACATAACGCGACAATCTCAGAAGGGAAATTTGGGGTTTCTTGATACTTTGCATGTTGAGTTCATCACTGTCAACAATAGTTTGCATGTCTGATTGATTCCTTTTAGCCCTAGGCTACCTGCAATAGATTTTCACTGCTGAAGATTAAGAAGTAGCACTAAATATCATTTACTTGGCCTAAGGACATGTACTAAGATGCTTCTTTTCCTTTTCAATGGGCAAGAATCACTCCATTAGCTTCAACATTTTTCTCACGTGTTCTCTGAAGTGAGAATTTTCCTTCTGTGGTCTACCAAGCTATTAGAAACAGTGCATAAAACATTAGAAAGGAGATTACTAGAACTAAAGAGCTTTAAGGCCTTAGTAAGAGAAAGTTCATTTTATAATATATGAACCTGATGTTTCTCTGTCATGTGCTTTTTGCCTCAACTGTCTATGCACTACTGCACCGACATGTGAAAGAGCTGATCTGAGGCACAAATCCTAAAAGAGTGCTAACATCTACCACTCCATGATTTTGCTGAAAATGTTATGAATTTACTGAAATTTTCACCATTTGATTAATGAGTTTTTTTTACTGATAACACCTACCTTTAAAATGCTGGAAATGCCAGAATGCAAATACAGTGTTTTTTCATGCAATTTAGTGAGTTGTATTAAACAATAGAAAAAGAACCCTTGGTCCCTTGAATTCTGGCTTTTTTTTTCTTTTTTTTTTTTTTTTCTTTCTGTGAAAACTCCCAAATGGATCCTATATTACCATCAGCCAGATCCTGTCTCTCTTAGAAATCAGTTTTTGCTTCATGGCACCATATGACATGACAGACGGGACCAGACATAAATGAATACAAACCCAGGTGCATCTTCATAAGAGCTCCTCTCTCTCTTCCTATCCTTTTTCCCTCCTTGTTTTCATTCCTTAAGAGCTGAAGCTTGAAAAACAGTTTTCAAACCAGACTTCCTTTTCCTGAATACATGGAAAAATCAGTTGTTTGCATTGATCAGCCTTGTGTACACTGGAAATATGATTTGGTTTAGTTGTTGCTAAGCCATGGAGATTTGATGACTCAAAAAACCCCATTGATATGGGGGGGGAGGGGGGCTGAATTTCACTATGTTTCTGGATTATTGTGTGTCCCCAGTACCTGGGGAGATAGAGCTGGTGTAATTTCAAGTGTCCTTAGGCAATTAGGCAGCAGGATGCCCCCACCCTGCATGTATTAGTAGTGGCAAAGGTCTTAATTAATATTTACTCCATAACTATTAGTGGCTGCTGTATAATTGTACTCAAGGCCCAGGCTGCAGTCTCTGATGCTCTCTGTACTGTGAGTGTTTCATAGTGGAGTAGAGAAACTTTTTATCTTTGGGAAAATTTCAAGAACAAGCCTTCAGGTAAACTGCAATGTCTTTTAATAGAATCTATGACTTGTCTAGGAAGGTACACATGAGCCTCTAAATATACAAGTTGAAAACAACACATGACATTCATTATAACTAGAATATCTTAAGTTACTCCTTCAGAGCTCTCATCATCTGCTCAGACAAAGCTTCAAGACAAAGCAGGGTCAAAGCATTGCATGAGTCAAGCACAGGGACAGCTGGACCAGAGAATGGCTTACAGCTGGCACAAAGCACTCACACTGTCTTTGCTGGTACCAACTCTGCCCCATTCCTCAGTGAATATGTTGCTGCCACCATGATATCTGGGGAAGGATTGTGTCCCTATCTTGCTGATAAAACAGTTGCTGTTTTACTGGTCATTCCCCCTTGACTTGCTTTGTCATCACCTTCCTTTTCAGAGGAGGGGAGAAGAGAGATGTTTTCTTGTTCTTTCCTCCTCCTCACCACAAAAGAACTTGTTGCTGGGTTCCACTTAGGATAATCTGATGCCATTCCCAGAGCAGGTGCTTGCCATCCCCTTGTGTCCAAGAACAATTGTCAAATAGCATGTACCATTTTTTTCTGGAGAGAATAATGTATTTGCAATGATCAACCTTGTGTACACTGGAAATATGATTTGGTTTTGTTGTATTCTCCTTTTTCTCTGCTGAAATACGAGAAGACAACTGTGTTCTTTCCCTTATGGTCTTGTACAATCTCCTGCTCTGCATGGACAGAGATCACTTGTGTGGGAGAGAGAGCAATTGTTTATTGATGTAATGGAAGAAAATGAAGGCAATGTAAAGGGCAGGTAAATGGCAGCATCTTTTTGAAAGATATGCAGAATCTCTCCTGCCTCTTTTGAAGTCCTGGCAAGCCTGGCCAGTTATTTGCCCTAAGGGGAGTCTGTAATGCACCACTAGAATGAAAGTTCAGAATATGAGTAATTAAGGAAGTCCTTATCCTGTTCTCATTTTATCTCTCTTCTGTTTCAGTGGTGTTTCCTTTCCACAAAGACAACAACAGTTCTGAGAGCTGATAAAACAAAGCTTGGCACAGTCCCAAGCCAAGGTATCTTGTTCTGGGGCTGCATCAGCTTCTCACTTATGTGAAGATTTTTCATAGTCTGGACTGGCCACCTTTGCTAAGAAGGAATTGGGATTGCTAACTGTGGTTGTGCCTGTGTTTTGGATATCAATATTAAATATATTTAAAAGGTCTTTTGTGGGCAGACATGAGCTCATCGTGCCTGTGCTCCAAGCCCACATATTAGTCTGCTAATGTAGGGAAAGAGTTTATCATCTCAGGCTGGTGCCACATCAGCTGTGGCTACAAGGTCTCAGCTGGGTGAGAAGAGCAGATAAAGTCACCTGCTGCACAAGCTTGGCCTTCAGTGCTCAGGATCAGATCCTTCAGAGAGAGTGACTATGGATTATCTCCACATTTGTCTTGTCCCTTTTCCAGCCTGAGATACTTGTGTGCTGCCCCAGATCCCTTCTGAAAAGGGATCTTTCTCCTCAGTCAGGCAGCCTTAGCCTGAGGTGCTCTTGAGTTCAGCCCAACACTGTCAAGCACAGAAGTTACTAGCTGCAGTTTGAGAGCAGTTTCTGGTCTTCTCAAATTGACTCATTGATGATAATGATTTATCATATTAGTTTTGGTGAGATATTTTTGATGGTTTATAGTACAGCTGAGAAAATATTATTTTTTTATATATATACAGGGCATTGCAGTGCTGACTTTATAGCTTATTTGATATAGAATTTTTTAAGAGAATATCAATAAATAGCTAATAGCCTTCTCACCCACTAAAAATTCACCTGAGATCTGATTGGTGTAATATATTATTGTAGAGCACCTTATTGTTCTACATTTAAAGGAAAAAAAATAGAGGCTTCTGCCTAGGTCATGAGACTGGATCTAATAAACCAGATACTTCTAGTGTTGAGAAAGACAGAAAAGGATCTAGAAGGCCTTGAAGGAATTTTTGCAGAGAAGGAAAAGAAATCCAAGCATCCCATGTGGAGTCTCATATAGTTTTGATAAAATGAATACTGATTCATTTTTTATTGCTATAGCCTACACTGTTTGCAATGTTTCAGCACATGGTCTTACATATGATTTCCTCTACAACTTGTATATAAATCACAACGTTCATCCCCCCCATCCCTTTCTCCTTTCAGATACATCTTTAGATATCCAGCAGGAATGTTCAGTAACTTTGTATTTTGACTTTTCTGCAAGTGTCCCTCAAGAAAGCACAAGCCCCTCTGAGGCATCCTGACAGTGGCTGAATCATGTTCTGCCTCACCTTGCACTGAATCATTTGTAAACCACAAGTCTTTATTAATTTAAAAAAGTTGTTTTAAAAACCAAGAAACCTCCAAACCAACCCAGAACATGCCTGCCAAGCAGAGGGTATATCCAAGAATACAAAACTGAAGAACTGAGACCAAACTGTTTGTGTGCAATAATTGGGAGCAAAACCCACACACCATTCTTCTTCTCATACACTTGTTACATGCAGAGGCTCTGTCTAATAGGTTTCTTTAGAATCAATATTTACGACAAAAGCTCATTCATGTGTTGTTTTCCAGTCCTTGACAAGATGACAAAAACATTTAAAATACAGCATTACAGAATGCAAATTGTCAGTGACTTTTTAAATCAATAAGATTCCTTGGTAAAGTGCATTGATGCTTTGAGGCACGCTGGTTTTACAAATACCAAGCATTTGTCTGACATCCCAACAGTGCAACTCCAGTTATGTTTGGCAGCAAACTTATGCAACACTTGTATTCCCCTAAAATATATTTATGATAGAGAATTTAAACCAGCTTGAGACACCTGGAATTTGGAGTACTCAGTGCATAATATAGAGCCTGCAAACTCAAGGCTGTTATTACAGTATTTCTGTTGGCTGGTGCTTAAACAATTCCTTTAATTGTCATTACTGATGGCTCTGGTAATAAGATATCACAGAAAGCAGATGCTCTAAGAACTGGGGCAGACCAAAGCAGAATACATAGCTCCAATATGATAGCCAAGATTTGTCTCCAGAATGCACAAATTACTTCAGAGAATCCATTAACATTATTTCTGTGCATCCAACATGCAAAGTACAATGATTATAAATCCAGCAAAACACAAAGACTGAAGAATTCTTTCCTGTTGGATATTAAACTGGACTCTCACTCCTTGGAAACTCTCTGTGCTCTGAATAGCACACTGTCTCCATGGCAATGTGCAGTTCAGTTTTTAACTTTTCAGCACATAGAAATGGTAATTTATTTGTTTTAAGAATTCCTGCAGTTGTCACAGCTATGAAAGCCTCAGGACTGGGCACTTTCCAAGCTGCCAGGTTAAAGACTGGGTTAACTGCCAGGAAGTGCCCGACCTGAAGGTCATTGTTGTCTAATTATATTATTATTTCCTGTCAGCTCAGCTTATGAAGTGGCACTCCAAGCATTAGGCACTCAGCACACTCAGAGCATTCACAGAAATTTTGTTTCTTTTGTTCTTGACGTTAAGGACTTCTTTGTAAATTAATGCAGCCTATGATGAAGTAGAAGCATAATAAATCCTGTGCCCAGAGTGCCTGACTTTCACAGCTGCTATGGTTACAACCTTTTTTTTTTTTTTTTTTCATATTTAATTTGTGATAAGGGTACACATTGTCATCTCCTTGAGGAAGCAAGGCAATAAGTTTGTGGTTTTAGCATTCTTTCTGTATTGTTTAATCCTTTGATGGCTTGGCTGTCTGCTGTAAAAATCATTGGCCTTGAGACTGTCAGAGCCCTGCCTGGTGAAGTGCTAAGCATTTTGGTTTCAATCCAACAGAGCACTCAGGCAGATGTTCAGCTTCAAGTATGCAGGTAATTTTACTGGAGACTAGAAAAAAAAAAATCTCTTGTCCTAACCTCAGAGTCTTTTGTGATTTTCTTGACTAGAACTGGAGAATTCAGTACCAATGGGATTTAACCTATGGATCAGCAATTCCTCAATCTTGAGCTCTGAAAAGAGCTTGAAGGAAATTCAGCTTTTCTTGATATTTTGGCTAGTAAATGGGTTGTCAAACCTTACAAATAAATCTTTTAATACAACAGAAATTAGGGTGCTGCCATGATGCATACTGCCATGGAGAAAAGGAAGTGGGAATGCTTTTTCCACACTCCATTAAGCTTAGGAGGGTATTTAAGATGTCCAAGTATTTAAGATGTCCGAGTGGTGGATAAGAGGGTGATTTCCCTCACACTACAATGACCTGCATCAGCACCACACTTCTTCCCATCTCTCCTCACCTGCACTGGGATGATACCCACTAACATGTCTTGGCCATAACAGTGAATTTGTTCAAACTGAGTGCAAAGAGCTTGAATAATGCTTTATTGTCTCCCTAAATCCCACATGAATTCTTGGATAGTACAGTACCATGGCTTACTTTCAAAACATTTAAAGAATTTGTGGATTATGTTACAAATTATAGTTAAGGGATGTTTGGAACTGAGATGGGAAAGTAATTATTTTGTCACTGATTCACATTTCTGTGTATGGGATTCTCCAACTGTGATTCACAGAACAGAAAAAGACCTCTCCTCTTGTGGGTATAATTTGCTTGGAAAATTAAGATGTTGGACACTGAGGTTAGGAAAGGACTGGGAGTGGTGTTGAGTACTAACCATAAATAAACAGATTACTGAGGGCCAAGTCAAATCCATGGAGTTCAGTGATTCCCCATCCACTGCCATCACATCATGCCCTGGTTTTTTATTCCCCCTTAGGCATTCCATCTGCACAGAACAGGATCATACATCTTTGGAAGACAAAGAACACAGCAGAATTTTGAGCAAACTGAACCTGGAAATGTTTCTTGCTCAGCTAAACAGAATGATGTGGTGGCCTTGGAAAATGACACACTCTGCAGGCTGGCACTGGGGAAAATGCAAATGCAGAATCAGAAGGTGTTTGAATATATGGGGAAAATGATGGAGAAACAGCTTCAAAATGCTTACTCATCTCCTTCAAATCTTCATCTGGATAAGAGGGTATGTGCTTAAAGAAAGGTATGTCCCAGAGAGTAAGTTTAATTTTTTTTTTTATAATTAGCCTCATTGGAGCAGCAATGTAGACACTTTTGGATTTGGAGGTAGACTGGGCATCATAACTGAGTAAAACAAGGATTCATATTTATTCCAATACTTGCTCATAATGTAGATCCCATTGTGGGTAAAGACAGAGTAGAACTCAATTCAGTCTTTTTCCTCATTATTTACATATTTCCTTCTAAGCACACACTGTAAAACCTTCTCATAAGGCTGGGAGGGGCATTTCCAGTCCATTCTCAATAAAGAAACATCTGCCCAAAGCCACTGCATTTCCCAAATCATTTTTTTTTTACTGTATTTATAGAGAAAGGTAATAAAATGCCTAGAATAAAATCCAGATCATGGATTCTCTGGAAATGATGGGGGGGTGGGGATGGGTTGTGAGTTCTGCTAGTTTGTTTGCTTTTTAAGCAGTGATGTTGTCACTAAGTGCCCTGACACCAAATATCTTGACCAATATTTTTCCTACTTTGTCAGCTTGCTCCATTAAAATACTTAGGGGAACTGGGGCCATCCCTTTCTGTTCCCAAAGGTTGTATTTTTCAGTTTAGTATTCCTACTGTGGGAAATGAGGAAATCCCTCTTGCTGCCTTGGATGGGCTGAGACCCTGGCAGGGGGCTCAGAGAACTTGGAATGGAGCCAAAGACTCTTGCCTTAGATCCTGAGCCATGGAAGCAGTTACCAACTTTATAAGAGGAGTTACAAACCAGGGAAAGTAGAATAAAATGAGTAGCTTATTACTGAGTAGAGAAATAGAATGTTAGGATTCATATGAGAAGTGTACAGGGGGGTCAAGATGGAGCAATCTGGGTGTGCACTGTCCTTCCTCCTTCTTCTTCATGGTCTCCATTGTCTTGGTGATGGTGGCACTTTGGGATTGGTTTAAGGTAGAATTTCACTGTCTAACATAGGTGATAGGTATTGGGGATTAACTGTAAATAATGTCTGTGTAGTTTATAGTATAAAAAGACAACACAGCCCCGGGGGTGGGCAGTGTGCCTTGGACTGACCTGCTGAACACATCTGGGCTGGTCAGGGAGAACACGTTGTAGATAAGGGAAAATAAACAACCTTGAGAATGAAGGCCAAGGAGCTCTGACTCTTTCTTGGACCATCTGGCTGTGAAAAGGACTCTCGGGGAATTCCCAGGCTGGGAAACCCGAGACCTACATTTGTTATAATTCTATGAAACAAGTCTGAAGAGCTTTGCAAAGATGTCAAAACTGATACAAGTCACTATCTTGCCTGCAATGAGATCAGAATCTGGCATTTAATCCACTGGAATACCATATACCATTGAGGATCTCTCTGAGTACAGACTCTCTAATCTCTACCATTTCTAAATAAAGAGAAGTGACAGGACATACATGCAAGAAAATCCAGAAAACTCCAGAAACAGGCTACATGTTTTAAAGCTATTCCCTGAATTTAAAAGGTTGTGAGTAGAGCACATTAAAAAATGAGCATGAACAGAATAGAGCCACATCAACATGGAAATATGTTTAGACCACTTTTTTTACAGAAAGATAACATTCCTGTACTTCAGTCCTCAGTGGTTGTGAACAAAACTGTATTTCTATAGAAATGGCTATCACTTGTAATTTAAGAAAAATTGCAAGGAAACATGCATCTCTGGAGGGTTCCCCATGTTCCCCACACCCACACTGGTAGCTTTGTGCTTTGTGCTCATAATTAAATCTCATCTACAGGATGGTGGAGGTATGAAACCCAGTTTCTGGTTATCTCTCACTGTTCCTCATAGCACCTGGGGGAAGATGTCTGTCTTCTCCCTCCCTAGCCCACACTGCAGGATGCTCTCATATTCACCAGCCAGAGAAGAACTTGTGATGAGCCCATGCCAAGATGTCAGTCAAGGACCTGGGAAAATTGCCAGAAAAACCTGTCCTTGTGTTAGGCTAATTAACTCTTGGCATATTTGTAATTGTTCCTATTAGTTAGGGGCACTTGCTAGGTGCAGCAATGAAAAGATGGTGGCAGGGAACCAGGTGAAAGGGAACTTTAAGGACCTCTTGTGTTTGAAAGAGCAATAAAAAGTATTAACCAGGACTAAAACAAACTTGGCAGGGCACTCAGAAGAGCCCAAACTGTGGTGTTTAGCATCACTTCAAGTTACTGCTATGTGCAAGATTAAGCAGCTGGCAGGATTGTGAGTGTGGCCCTCCCTCACCTCCCCCAGAGCTCTGTGTGGTGCCAGAGAACATATGCTGGAACACCATGGGATTCCCCAGCAAGATGTGCCCTCAAGGTCTAGGCAACTGTTAGTGACAGTTGTAAAAAGGGCATCACCATCAGTTTAGTGTCCTGACCTGGCACAAATGCTAATGGCAGATGCTGGTGGCCCCTCCAGTAAGGAAATTGCTGTTTGCTCTGGACAAATTTACTGGAAAAGAAAAGGAGCGTCAAATTCATTTGCCATTGATGTGTGTGAATCCATTCCAATCCCCATAAAGCAAAAGGAAATGGGCTATGAACGTGGTAAATCAACATTTCAGCTTATAAGACACCAAAATGATCACAAATCATCATGATGGCTCTTTGCCCTTCATAATTACAGTCGTGAGTTTGATTCAAACCTCAGCGAAGCCAAAGCAAGGCATACATTGATTTCAGTGTGCTCTGCATAGGATGAAAGATAAAATAATCTTGTATATATCCACAAAGCAAAATGTATAATATGCCCCAGGAGCTTTCTCCTGAAACACTAAAGCATGTGAGTCACTCCCCTCACACAGACAGTTCCCCTATGTGAAGACATTCTGCTGCATACTCTCCCCACCCCTTACAGCAGCAGCCCAGATCCTCTTTCTTGAATCTCACCTTTGGCCATTTGTTTGTAGCTTGAAAAGTAATGAAAATATTAATATAGAGTACAGACAGAACTGAGGCAATTCAAAAATGACTCCTTTCTCTGAATGTTACCTAGAAATGTATAACTTAAGGCACTGCAGCCAGAGAACTGCAATTAACTGCCCACTTGTGTGAGTCACTGAACATATTTCCACAAAAGCAATACATATTCATCTTTCACTCATTACAACATATTTTTTCTGAAGGTATGTGTCCCTACTTAGGCCTTGCTCAGTGCTGAGCCCACCTTTACAAGCACACTATACTCAGTAGCTTGCTGCTGACTCCCCAAAGGCATGTTTTCATGGATGTTTTTTTTTCAAAGCCTGACAAAAATGTTGCATGACTGCCTTTTGTTACATGTTCAGCAGGGTCAGAATTCCAGCAGGTGCAACACTGACATCAGAAATGCCAATAAAATTGAAATGTAGGAATGAATATTCTTGTAGGAGGAGTCAGTCCTAGCATTAGGTTATTTTGCATATTCATTCAGAAATGATAACTCATCACACACAGAGAATATAATGTGACTTTCATGAACCATGAAAACAGGAGTAACCACAGAGGGGTCTGTTATTGTCCTGCATGCAGATAAGGATCTAGCAGAACACTTACTGTAAATCCTCTTGTGTCTTTAGTGGGTGGCAATTCTTGAAGAATCTCTGCTTTGTTTCTCCTCCATTTCCTCCAAGACATGGCTCATATTTTATAGCTCAGGAATAGCAGATTATGATTAAATTTGTATATAATGATTTTTAAATCAGAGATATTAGAAACAAAACCCAGCCAACAAACAAAAAAACCCACCCCAAAAGTACAGAAAATATAGTATTTATTTCTTTTCCCCTTCTGCTGTTTCATGACTCAGATTTGTAATTCTCAATCACTTCCATCAGCAAGACTGATGGCTGTGCCCTGGTGTGTTACAGGTAGATAAGAGATGCACTGCTGTCATTGTGTTTAAGATGTCAGGATTATCAGGAGTCACAGAGATTAAATTTCACCCTTTCTACAGTGGTTTGACTGCTACACAACTTGATGCTTAGATTATTTGCATATGCAGTAGATACATACCAAACTTTTTGCAACAGAATTAAGCTGTGACAACTGGAATTCTGAGAGATTTGCCTCACCCATTCAAACCCTGCACTAATTAGGCTTAAACCAGCTCTCATGATTTGAGAATGCAATGTGTTCATTGAAATCACTTTTCTCAAGTCAGTGTTTTAGTTCTTGGTGTCTCCGATTAGTATTAAAAAAAAAAAGGTTAAAAAGGGAGTTTTAGTAAATGAGTTTTCCACTGAAATATGTATGCTTATGATAGAAAACTCCACATCTTTCAGATAGAACTGAGGTTCTTTGTAAAGCATTCTGTGTATTGATATATAGAACAGAATTTGGAGCTGTTTGTTCAAGCTACAGACATATACAAACAAAAATACAACAGAATCACCTTATTTTCCTTTTTTTTATTTTACCAAAAAATTGTTCCTTGATCCCTGGGTTGGTTGGGGTTTTTTTGACTCCAGTCTCACTCATGCAGTTCCTGTGGTCAGTCCCACATCCTGCAAGTGATGAAAGAAATGAGGACAAGTAATTACAGAGCTGGCAAAACCTCTGAGGCCTCTAAAGTGGATCCACAGCACAGGTGAGGCATCCTGCTCTACCAAAACTTTTAGAAGCACTTCTGTCCCACATCTGAGTATTTGGGCTCAGCCAAGACACAGTGAGTGGAATCTGGAGAGGGATGCTGAGTTTCTGGTGATTTCAAAGGAGTTCAGCTTTCAAGTAGATGAAAGACAGAAGACCTGGAAGTCTCCTGGGTCATTACAAAATGAGGCAATGCCCAAAACCTACTTCTGGGGAGGAATAAGGAAACTGTTGGAGAAGCAGGGTCTTATGGTGCTGTTTCATGTAACTTGGAGAGATTCCTGCCCCATGAGTTCTATAAACATCTTAACAAAGTTATATGATTAAATCCTCCTGCAAAGGCTTCAAAACTCACTAATTTTATGTCACCTTCTTGCTGTGGTTTAGCTGGGTGTTTATAGGTATTGGGAGAAAGGCTGCTTCATTAAGTCACCCAAGCCTTATGAAGTGCTACAGCACAAGCAGAGCAGCCACAACCCTGCTGTGACAAATCAAACCTAAGGAGTGAACAAAAGTATTGCAGGTGTGTTCCAAACCAGGGTAAATCATAATAAGAGCTGTCCAGCTTATTCAGTAGTGTTCTGTCCCTGGTTGCAGGTTCTGAATTTCTTTAATGAAAATGACCTAATTGTGGCCTTCCAGTACCTGAAGACAAGAGAGATGGGAAGAGACTTTTAACAAGGGTTAAAGTAGTGACAGGACAAAGTAAGATGGATTCAAACTAAAAAAGAGTAGGTTTAGGTTAGATATTAGGAAGAAATTCTTTACTGTGAGACTGGTGAGGACCTGGTAGAGGCTTTCCAAAGAAGTTGTAGATGCCTCATCTCTGGAAGTGTTCAAGGCCAGGTTTGATGGGGATCTGAGCAACCTGATCTAGTGGAAGGTGTCCTTGTCCATGGCAGGGAAATTGGAAGTAGATGATCTTTAAGGTCCCTTCCAACCCAAAACATTCTATGATTCTATGAAAAATTTACTTTAAAAATTCTATTTAAAAATTACTTAATTTTAATGACAAAAGGTCAGATTGTGCCATCAGTTTATAAGTGGATTTGGCTGTGGCCACTTTAACCTTCATTAGTAATAGGAAAGGCAGATTTAGGCTGATTTTAATAATTCTTGAAGTTCATAAACAGAGAGGAAAAAGGTTTCTGCTACAGGTTAGCGAAAATTAGAGAGGTCCTTGATCCAAGGCACTGTTTAAGGAAGACTACCCCAAAAGCTCTCCCTTTGAGAGGAAAAAGGAAACAAGCTAACAAAAATATGCTTGATGTTTTTGAAGTTCAAAACCTCCCTGCTGTAGGAAGCTTTTAACTTTCTCTTTTGTTGCCAAATGCCAGCAGGCAGCCATAGCTATCAATTCCTTTGCATCCTATACAGTTGCATTAGGTATAATTAGAGGAGAGTGGCAGTTAAGGGGTTTTTTTATCCCCTGGGACACTTCAATGGGAGTACAGGCTCCCCTGATTTGTGTTTCATCCTTAATTGCTTCTGAAATTACTTTGATGTGTGTAAAACTATCTGTTTCATGTGTCATGGAATCATATTCTTACTCAATGTATTGCTTCTTATTTTTGGACATACAGCAGTGAAATTTTGCATACAGAGTTATCTTGCCAAAAGGTAAAAAAAAAAAAAAAAATAAATAAAAAGAAATATTTGAAAATTCTTGGGGAATAGTTTTTTTCTAGTTAGCAGCATACAACTGAATTGCCACAGTGAAGTAACTAAATAACTGTGCTAACATGGGTAAAGGAAGAAAATAATCTAAGACCCCTGCCTTGCTGTTCCTCAACAGACTAACTTTTTGTTCCTCAACAGTTCATTTAAATGAACTTTAAATAGTTAATTTAAAATTATTTCAGTTGTTGAGGTATGATGCACAGAGACCTATTTTGGGAAATTAAACAGTTAAAATGACTTGTAAAATGTCAACACTGTACACCAAAGCTTGCAGGTGATGAATCCCTGGGCACAGCCCCAGGATTTCAGTACTTTTGTACAGCAGGGGTTTTTTGGGTGTAGCTGTAGTCAGGGGGGGAATCAGGACTGATTGCAGATGGTTTCCTTTTTGGACACCTGCAGTCCTGCCCTGTTAATTCCTGATATGGGAGCAGGAAGGCTGGCATGGCTCAGGTAAGGCTGCAGTTCACTGTTGGGCTCCTGCCCCTTGAGTGATGTATTTGTGCCTCTTTCCAGCCTCTTTCCTGGTGAATCACCGTGCTGGAGGAGCTCTCATATCAGTGCCAAATGTAGAATCCCCACAGGGACCAGAACAGCATGGGAGTAATACCTAATTAAAACTGCAATGAAGTAGGTCAGCTAATACTTCACAAACAACAGCAAGTGTTCTGATTGTTAATAGTTCAGAGCTTCTGTATTTACTCTGAGCAACAAAAAAAAACCTAAAATTGTTGCCTAGAAATGTAATGAAAGCACAAGCTGAAAACACTTGCCACAGTGGATTACAATTGTAAATATTCAAGGCCTCCAATGAGAGCTGTACCTTAACTCCTGCCAATACCTTCAGCAGTGGATTGATGCTGTTATTCCCCTCCTTGCCCAGGATTGCAGGATGATTGCCAGAGCAGGGTTAAGTAGCTCCAGGTGAAAGAGCAGATGAGAGAGCCCTGTTTTTAGCCACAAAAATGAAGGCCATAGTAAGGAGAAGTAATCCCACTCTCAGATGCCACAGTTGCTTATAATGTCATAGGACTGTTTTCAGAAGTCCCAGATTCAGATTTCAGCCAAATCTCCTGGGTCTTACTGGCCTGCAAATGTGAGATCTGATCCTTTTCTCTGAAATTCATCACCTTTTTGACTTAGGGTGGAAGTAGAAAGAAAAGTAGCAGCATTTTCAATTTCAGTGCAGTCAATGAAGTCCAGCAACTGATGAAAATTTGTAATAATAGTATTCAAAATGTTAATATTTTTAAACTCTCAGAACAAACATTCACTATTTGATTAATTGTGTGCTATGATTAGTTAAACAAAGAAATATCTAGAGGCTTCACAGTGGCAGAGGACCCCCTTAAGCTGGAACACAGCACTTGGCATTTGACCATCTCTTCCCAAAAGTCTTGCAACTTATCCAAAAGGATTTCATATGGCAAGTAGGTTCCTTCACTTACAGCTGCTAATGCAAGCCCATGTTTCAGAGAAGAGCCCTATTTGAGCAGAGCACAAGTCTTTGATGTGAAAATAATGCCCAAAAATTTATTTTCATTTATAAATTACTAACAAATCAGTCTAGGACAAAACACCATAAACTCTATACATCAATTTTTATACACCTGTATTCATATTCATAGGAAGGAGGAGACAAGGGGCTTCTGGAGTCTTGGTTAACCTCTGCCTTTTTAGCTGGGGAAGTAGGTGATTTTGCTGAGTTGTTGCATGTAAGAGCAGCTCCTTCAGGCATTTTCAAGGACCTTCTCACTCTTTTCTTCACAGGAGGTTTTAAGCATCTCTGCAAACCTGTTACTTTTGTTAAAATGTGATCTTTTGGAGCCTTATTAGCATATCATCCTGATTTTGTGGTTGGGTTTAGAGTTTTTTGAACCAAAAAAACCCAATCAGACAAGAAGCAGTTGCCCGTGATTCCTCGAAGAAGGCTGGACTTTGGTCTCTGTGCTGCTTTGCACTTGCTTGCTCTGCTCAAATGATGCAAAATCCCTTTGGAAGGAAAGGGGAATTGAGTCTCAAAGAAGCCATGGCATGCTGGAGCTTATTTCATTCTAAAGGTGAAGGGATCCTGCATTGTACCAAATCCACACCCTACCCTGCAGTGACTGTCCCTTGGATGGGGACTGAAGGTCCTGGCAGGTGGCCTGAGGGTGTGTTTGAAGTTTAAAGCAGTAAAACAGTCTGTGCTGTGAGGAGGGCTGATGTAATGTTTCCTCTCCTCCCTGGATGAGCTGTAGATTTTCAAAGTGCTGATCTGATGGGCTGTTCTCCACATTTGGTAGAATGAGTGGCACTTCATTACATGAGGTGATATAATTGAAGTAAATGTGGCATGAGTCATCCTAGTGGTTATGTATGCAGAGGAGGAAGACTTTTAAATTAAGTCTGTTAAGGAAAGACCTACAAGGAATGCAGAAGATTTTTAGCATTGCTTCTCTCTTTTTTTTTCTTTTTTTTTTTTTTTAATATGGAGAAGTCCTTATCAGGAAAAAGGGAATTTTGCTAGAAGTCATTCAAGGGATTTTCCCTCCTCAAGTTTGGTCATTCTCCATTCATGCAATATGTGGGCTAGGAAAATAAGGAAGTTCCTAATGAAAGAGGGGAAAGCAGTGACTCTAGAATTGGCATAGATTATCCATCTATCTATCAAAGGCAGAGGCTGACCCTCCCCACACATTTAGAAACTGAATTGTTTTTGCTGTCAAAAAGCACAGGTTATTTCTCCAGGACTGGCAGAATTCTTTTACTTGTGGTGTGCTGGCCCTGACCCTGCAAAACTCATACAAGATTGCATAGGTGGCATCAGAGGCTGGATCCAATGCCACAGAGAACTTACCCTAAAAAAAATAAATTCTCTGAAACATGACTGGCACAGAGTAGGGGTCACACACCAAGAAGCTCCATCCAAGCAGCAGTTTAGGCAGGTGCTGGAACACAGCATCACCAGCATGTAGGAACTTCTGATTGCTCCTATACACAAAACACCAGCACTTGCAGGGTCTCAGGGCTGAAGTGTTTCTTTCTATTTAGTTAAAATGACCCACATTTAAAGTGAACAGGATGGAGCTTTTCACACAGTAATGAGAAGAAATCACCTTGGCCAATCGCAGTGTGCCAGCCATCGTGCCTGCTTTATAAATGAGATTAATGACTCAATTTGCAGTAAATGCTTCAGCAAAGAGAAACTTATTTTGTTATACTAATTGTGTCACATATGTGCCTCCAAACACCAACTGTGCAGAGCTGGATTTCCCTGTGGTGTGCAGCATGACTGGGCTCTGTGGGTTTATTAATGCCATTGCCCTGGTTTCTGTGCTGAGACTGATCATTTTGATCTTTGTGTTCAGTGCTGCAGCATAAATGCTGGTGATGGCAAAAATTATTGTGTAGTATAATCCTGCCCATTGGTGAAAGGAAGAGAGTCTGTCTCTAACATAAGCTGTTCAAACCTATTTTCCCTGCTATCATGAACAAAACTCTAACGTTATTTACTTAGGCTTTCAATTAGTTTTTAATTGTAATGAAATGATGAATAATTGCTACGGCCTCTAATTTGCTCAATAGCTACTGTGATTTTAATGGCTTTTTACGAAACTTAAATGTTGTCCATTTATAGGGCATACCATATTACTTTAATGGAGTAAATGAATTCAGAGTTTCATCAAATTAATCATTACACTTACTTTTGCATTTGTTCCCATGTTACTAACAGGTTTGTTAATGTAAGTGTGAGAAAACAGGAATTGCTGACAATGGACCAACATCCACCTGGGGTGTAAATTAACCTTGCCACACTGAAATCTACAACTTGCTTTACACCAGCAAAAGCTCTGCCTCAGTTTGTTCATTATTCATCCTGTTATTCTGGTTTTGATATTGGATACAATCGTCCTCACATCTTTCATGCCTTTACACCACTGTAGTTTTGATGTCAGTGGAATTAGTCAGAACTCACTGTGGGGCAAGTAAGAGAATTTCATCTAAGGATACCATGAAGGGACTTTTTTTCCAAATTTAATTTTTATGGCAAATTTTAAATTCCCTCCCCCCAACTTTTGTATACAAAATATATTTGGTGAGAAGTGTACTGTAGGTCTGAATAGTTTGTTTGGCTGTGGAATTATATTTAGAAGTTTGTTTCCATGCTTCATGCCTTGTTAAATGTGCTTCTGATTTCAGCTGAAACTATTAGCAGTTGCTAATAAAAACAGAGCATGTGAGCTCTCTACCCATCAACAGTGAGAAAGGATGGTGTTAATTTAATGTAGTATCTTCACAAATACCAAAATGAGGAGTACTGTCCCATTGTCTGGGGTGTACTTGCATTTCCAAAGTGGTCTATGAAAAATCCAAAGTAGACACTCGTGCTTTTGAACCCTACAAAGCAACACACGGTATAAGAGCAGCCTCTTTGTTGCCCATCCTGAAGAGCACTGAAATATTGTGTCATGTTCTTTATTGAAAGTTAGCATGCCCCTCAGCTTCATCCTACCCTCCTGAACTCAGCCTCATGACAGCAGTAAAAATGATTGGTTTGTGCTCTATTATATTTAGGTGACAGTCTTGGACAATAAACCGCGTGTTACCGAGTTCAGGGGCTTTCACCAAGCATGATGTACAGCCTGCAGATGGCCCTGAAGATGGGGCAGGGACAATTCCCTCCTGTGGCATGGTTTATGCCTGAAGCACAACTGTAGGGGTGTACCTGGCTCTGCTCCTGTGCCCGTGCCATGTCGCCCTATTTCTCTTTACAGAGAAAAGCAAGGCACAACTTTTCCCAAAGATTTACTGAGAAGCGGAGAAAAGAATGATCAAAACAATTCTTATCTCATTTGCTGCTCCTGTGTTTGTGCTCATGTGGAATGTGTTCTGGAGATTGTTTACCCAAGGTGATTGCTTGACTGGACTCCAGTGTGAGTTGTTTGGACATATTGGCCAATTAGGGCCAAGCTGTGTCGGGACTCCGGAAAGAGTCACCGGTTTTTGTTATTATCTCTTTTATTATTCAGTATCTTTTTAGTGTTCAGTAAGTACCTTTTCTGTATTCTTTAGTATAGTATAGTATAATAAAGTAATTAATTAGCCTTCTGATATCATGGAGCTCTGCACATCATTCTTCCCACCCGTTGGGCAGAATAACTCCGATACGAGTCACGCAGCCACGGAGCAGTGCCGTGGAAAACATGGACCACTCTCAGGGGGATGCAGTGTGTGCCCTCTGCAGCAAACAGGTAATGGAATTTTGGGATCTGGTGAGCCTCTCTGTGTGCAAAACCCTGGTTATGATATGTAGCATGTTGCCCTGCTTTATGGAAGAGTCTGGAATATTGCACTCTTGAATTTATAATACTCTACTGTGCATGGTTAGTAGGTTTCTCCTGCTTAGGGAGGCTCCCTGAAAGAAGAACAAACTGTATTAAAATGAGCCCCCAAACTCTGACAGTGTCAACATGGCATCAGGTGAAAAGGTTTCATAAAGAGGCAATATCCTGCAAGTATAATATTCTGATTTCTTACAGTAAAGGCTTCTGACTGAAAGGTTTTCCTTGTCAGGGAGGGTATGTTTGTGTTCTGACCTAACAGCTCTCTGGTGATGGAGGGAGGTCTCAGAATATAAAGAAAACTTTAAAAAATCATATGATACGGTGATTATTTTACACAATTTTTTGAACTCTTGATTCAAAACACTTGCTATGAAGAGAGCTGATTGCCAGTTTGTGTAAAAGAGGGATTCAACAATGCAGAAGTAAGGATTTACTAAAGGGATTTGGATCAGTTCCTCCTAGTATTCTACCTCACTAGCTCCCATCTCTGGCTTCTGTGCCGTGGTGTGAAAAGATCTGCATCCCCAGATCAGCATATGGATTTTTTGTTCCGATGCTTCAGTCTCTTATGTTAATGGCAAGGAGATGGAAATAAAATATGGTGCTGTGCTGAGCTGAGAAGTGTGTATTTAGTGCTCTATATGCTGCCTTATGCAGTGGATTTTTTTCTACCATGTAACCCTATCCTGGGGGAAGTGATTTGATTGCAGCATGGTTGCAATTAACTTCAGAAAGTATCCTGGACCAGGCTAATCTTGTTAACACCATACTACTGGAAGGTACTAGTTAATATCATGCTAAAAGCAATGTAAGAACTAAGATATTTGATTAAAAGAGTTTGTATAATTTATATTATTACTGCATGGGAAATCTCAAGTTGTACCTCTTTTTAAAAATGAAGGCTTGACAACAATGTCCCTTTTTATTTGCACAGAAATACAGATGTACAGCATAAACAAATACACCAGGTTTGTAATTCTGCAAAGTTCTCTGGTCCTTGTGTTCTTTTGTAGACTATCGGGGGAGAAAAGAACCAAAACCCAAGTGAATAGATCATCCCTTTACTCTCTGAATAATTTCAGTTAAGCACTATTTTATTTTTCCTACCAGGTTTTCAGCCAAAGCTGGCAGGCTTCTTTCTGTTAATCTCTGTGGTTTGCTCTCCTATTTCCAATACATTTTTTAGCTGCTGGGTGGATGCTATTATGGCACATCCAACCTTTGGTATAAATAATTTATTCTGAAGGTTCAGTATGTTATAACGTGCATGAAGAGCATCTTGCATTTATTTTTAATGCTTTTGCTTTCCTGAGAGCTTTCTACATCCAAAGCTACCGCCAGAGAAAACTGTCAATCTTCAAGCAGAAGAGAGAAACTTTTAGACCATATCATTCTGTTTTTCTAGCTATAAATCATATGCTTCTGGTGAAGAGTGGAGCAAATGGTTATTATTTACCATTTTGAAGAACCTGGCTTGGATGATGTGAAAATGTCTGTTTGCATTTGGTGTGAAGTCTCTGTAAGTAACTCCCTGTGTTCACAAGCTTGCGAGTCATGTGCTGGTCCCCTGTGGGAAGCCAGTGGATTTATGGAAGCATTGAAGGGCATTTGGGTGACTGATAGAGGCAAGTGCTAAAAACAGAAAAAGAGGTGTAGCTGGGGCAGCAGTAGCCAGGAGTGCCTTGGAACGAGAGCACAACCAGGGGATGAACCCACCCCATATGACAGATGGAAAGGCAGCTCAGTTCAGTGGGGAAAAGTGAGCTGATCCCTGCAAGGAGTGGGGAGAATGGTCATAGGGATGATATTTTAAATATTTTAAGCTTATTGAAATTTACTTAATGAAAACATTAATGGTGGTGGGAGGCTGTTCATTTTTTTTTGGGTGGGGGGGAGGGTGGAGAGAGTGAGATGGGAGGGTTGGCAGGTTTTTTTAGATCTTAGAAGTTTGTTTGACGTACTATCCTTGCATTTATGCTGACTTAGCTGTAAAACTGTATTATGATTTAAAACTAAGCCAATTTGCCTTGTGTGAGATGTATAAAACATTAAATCTGCAGATAACACAGAGAATGGCACAGGAGTGCAAGGGACACTTTTCCCCCAAAAACTGGAGCCTGCTGCTCCTCAGAGTTTCTATTGATGTGCCAGGCTGTGACACAATCCTGTGACTGGCAGAGTTTCTCAGAAAAGAGGGCTGGTAATAGAGCGAATAATGTCCAAGGGAGATTGAAGGAGGATGTGAAACTTCAGGAGTGGAATCAATGGACAGATTCAACAATGATAAAAGGAAATGTTCCCTGCATGCTCGTTTAGCATGCACAGGGATTTAACTGTTTGTTGGCCTTTTAAGAGGCTTGTGCAATATGAGGCAGTGCAATTGGAACTCAACCAGTGACTGCAGCATTTTACCACAGACTTTTGAACCATTTGCATGCCCAAGTCTCTTCAATAACAGCATTAGAGAGGCACATTGTGGCTGAAAATCAGTCCTGAGACATGGCAAGTGCAATGACAGCAGCTGTCACAAGGCACATCCCAGTTCAGTGGCTGGAAGGTGAAGTGGAGCTAATTCAGTTTCTGCATAAGGGAGAGCTTTCCAGGCACAAGGAAGGAGCAGGAACAAAGGAAGTTCTCCATAGGAACAGGATAATTAAGTGCTGAGAGAGTTTACCTGGTGAGTGGACACAAGGAGTCTTTCAAACTCATTCCAAGGAGTATTTTAGTCTGGTCTGGCTCTGTAAATTAGTAAGGAAGATAAAATTTTCAGCTTCAGTATCAGTGTGTTTTGTTTTTCTGTTCAGCTAGTTACCATATCTTACACTTCAGCCAGTTGTCTGCAGGCCATAAAGAGCGTGGTTTAATTTTTTTCTAATTTTAATTTTTTTTCTTTTCTTTAAATGCAGAAATAGGGAGAGGCAATCAGAGCTGGAAAGAGACCAGAACTCAAAACATAAATGGTTATGGATAGGTGCTGCTCAGTCCATTCTCTGTTTCATAATTCTTAGCTACCTGAGAATGATGCTAATTCTCTCACATGCTCAAGATCAAATTCTAATCTATTTTGATGAGAGGTTTTGTCTCAGTGAATGGGCTGTGTTTTTCAGCAGATCAAACTCTATAATCTAATGGTCTTTTCTGGTCTTAGCATTAACAAATAGAACTAGTTCAGTCTCTACCAAATATTGCTGTGCTTGTGTTGTTAAATTGCATTGGCTTGTACCAACACATTTTGTGAAAATGCCAGTGCTGAGCAGTACTATGAGCTAATGGAGTTGCATTGAAATTAAAGGTGTTACACCACTTAAATGAGTTGGGAATTTGGTCTGCAGCATATGATATCTAACACAGTATTGAAAAAATTAAAATCCCCAAACAGCAAGTGCTAACAGGTCTTAGCTGTGCTCCCTCTAAAGCAGCAAATTCAAGTACTGTGCCATGATTCCTAAAAAAACTTAAATTTTGACACAGAACACAAATATGTAATGATTTCTGTATCTGTTTAGGCCAGTACTTTTCTTGCCTTGATTGAACCAGAAAATTAAAGCTGGACTACTTTTTTTTTCTTAAACCTTTCAGTAGATCAGATCTAATTCATACTTTTATTGCTTTGTTTCTACATTAACTTTAGTTAATTTACTCTAGACTTGTACTGGACTGAGTGGAAACAGAATCAAGTCTATAGACAGGCTTGATTTTTAGATTTTGTAGTTGCTTGCAAGAAAATCAGACAAAATTAAGTAGAGAATGATATTAGAAAACTTGGAATTACTTTTAGTTTTTTTTTTTTTCTCTTTTTTTTAAAGTATTCTTTTCAGGAGGTCAGTCTTTTCATTACCCTGTTCTTTCATCCCAGTGATGAGAATAAATCACAGTAAGCCAAATAGCACTGGCTATTGCCTCCTCTGCAGCATGTGGATGCCATGAAATGTGCTGATTCCAATATGTGAGGCTTTTATTCACAGCCTTCATGCTTCTCTAGGTGTATCAGTACTTTCTAAATATGCCATACCACTTACCACTTGGGAAACCATTTCCCTGTGCCTGTCCCATTTGTAGGAGTTGACACAAGCAGCAAATGCCACTAGCAGTCTAAGACTAAAATGAGCTATTCTGGTAGGTCTTTGCTTTCTGTGTGTTTGCTGTGCTTTACTTGCCTCTGGCAAGTTACAAATGGGAGTAAGAAACATGACTTTTTGAGAGAAAGCAAGCCAGAGCCTTATAAGAAAAGGAGGAATAAATAATCTGGGTAAATATTCCTTACCATGCAGAATTAACTACACCTACAGAAGAATCCTGCAGAAGCCATTTGGGGCACAATATAGACCTGATTTTTCCTTTGCTGTGCTGCAGTGACTTCACTGAAGTCCATGGGCCTGTTTTTGCAGCACATAAATCTCCAAGTCTGCCTGTGAGCTGCCTGCCAGCTTTGATTTGGGAGCTGCTTAGACACCAGAGCATGCCCAGTAGCTGTCAGTGAACACTCATGCCTAAAAACTCTATCACTGGGGCAGAAGTTATGTTCTGTCACTGGCATACAGTGTGTGAGCTTCACTGGAGCCATGGGCAAGTATAACCATAGAGGTAGACACTGATAAATCCAAGCCACTCCTTCATATCCATGCTTCCATGGGTACCATAGGTGTTATGGATAACAAAGGTGATGTGAGCAGCCATACAGAGTGGCACAGCACAGAAGTGCTGGCTGAGGTGGGGTTGAGCTTCCCTTTCAGGAAATAATTGATATTCAACAGGCTTGCCTGCATGACAAGTGTTTGAAGTGCAGAAGCTGTGAACACATCTCAGGCACAACCAGGAAGCAAAGAGTTTTTGAAGGGATCTGACTTTGTATCACACATAGGTAAGTCTTTCTGACATAAGAGAAATCTAGATCCTGGAGAAATCCCTGGAGGAAGCTGTGGTTAAATCAGCAGAATTTACATGCAGACAAAAATTGCTTAGCCAGCTGCACCATTCCTCCAGCAGCACCAGCCTGGTCCTTGAAGTTTATTGCCTACTGCTGTGTGTCGAGTTCCAATTGTCAGATAAATGTAGTTTTACTGCAGTGAGGCTCCTGCATCCCTGTTTCAAAAGCTGCTGGTAGTTTTCCTTTCACTGCTTTTTTGGAAGAGGCAATACACATACATGCTGACTGAACTTTTGTTGGTCCTCTGTACTGCTCATAATTCACTTCTGAGCCTGTATAAGGTTACATAGGCTCAGACTTGTGCCAGTCTAGTGCTGCCCTGATTTTCTCAAGTTTTACCAAGCCTTCTGATGTTTGCATTCTTTGCACAAAATTTTTCACACACTTTGTGTAAATAACTTATTGTTTTTCATTCCTTTATGGGGGATGAGCAACCTGATGGACTGTTGGGTTGCCCAGTGACATTGAGGAGGTGGCACTGTAACCCTCCAATGACACTGGCATTTCAAAAAGATATATATATATGGAGTCAGATGTTTTAATAAAGAGGTTTTTAGTTTACTTTGACCAGAACTGCTCTGTGTTGTTTTTGTGTCACCCCACGCTGCCAGTCTAGCTGTGGGCCTAAGTACAGGACTGGGGTCCATCCCAGGGGGATTGCCACATACCCCAGTGTCAGGAAGGATGAAAGTTTGACAAGAAAGTCTCACAGATGTGTATGCTTGGCAGAAAGATTTTTGAATGTAGAATCTGAAGAAGGAATAGAGATGGAAACGAGTTTTGATATAGAAGAAAAGAATTGCTGAGCCAGTCTTACTGGATAACTAAGGAGGCAAAGGGTATGTTAGTTCCAAGGGGTTTTTATGGCTCAGAGCAAAGGATAAACCCACCTCAAACAGAAGATGTTTTCACCAAGCAAAAAAGATTCCACAGGCAAACAAGACTGCCGATGTTGCAAGTAGAAAAAAGGTCTCAGAATTTTCCACTGCAAGAAAACTGAAAAACAATTTCTAGCTTAAACTGTAACATACTAACTTTCCATGATTGGAGAATAGCAACATGAATATAGTAGTTATAGTAGTTATGATGGGCTATAGGTAAAAGTTAAGGTATAGATTGGTTCTTCTGTATTAAGATGCTCAGCAAAGTATATAATGCATTGTAACCAAAATTAAAGGGTCTCCAGGCTTGTCTGCAGCTGGAGCTGACAGCTGTAGACACAGGCTCTGTCACCCACGACCCTGGACTGCTGAAACATCTTGGATACAACAAACTGCATTTTGAAGAGCTGCCTGGAGTCCCACATCTCTCATTTCAGCTCTTACACCCCATGGTATCTCTGCCCCAGGGATGAAGTTTTTACTCTGAAATCCTGGTGACAACACAGAGCCCGTGTCCTTAGCTGGGCAGGGAAGGCAACTGGCTCTGCAAGCATCCTACAACAAGCAACCCTGACCCCAAAAGAGTCCTTGCTCAGAAGCAGGTTGTGCTTTAGTTGTCTGTTCTCCAGTCAGCAGAGCTGCAGCCCTCTGTGGATGGAGGTGCAGAAACAGCCCCATGCCTTGTGTTCAGCACTGCCAGGCCAGACAGGACAGAAACCTCAGGACAGTTTTTCCATCCATTTGTCATTTAACAGGATGGGAGCCAGCTGGCATCTCTCCTCTGTGGCCTTGTCAGAAAGCCTCTTGAATCTATTATGAATCCATTTTCCCTTGACTGCATGTTCAGTTTGCTGCTCCTGTTGCTGTTCCTCAGCACAGCCCTCCTCTGATGCTCTGGATAACCTTTTCTTCTGTCAGTACCCCAGTGAAGGGGGTGTCTGCATCATTCCAATGGCCTTTGATGGCAGCAGGCTTTATTTATCATACTAAACCCATGTAACACAAATTTTAAGTCTTGACCCTGCTTTTCTGCATACTACTGTAGAACTTTTTTCTCCTGTGCTATATTATTATTTGAGCTGCTACCTCTTATTCCTTCTTTGAAGTCCTATTCACGACCACCTTTGCCCTCTGAAACTGCTGTCCTTAAAGTTTCTGATGTTTCTGTCTAACCTAGCGAGACATAATTGGGAAAAAAGGGATTTGTCCCAATTTCTGTTTCAAAGACCACGATCTTGCAGGAAAAGAAACTGAGCTCTGTTTACAGAAGCCCCAGATCAAACTCTTCTGATTGTTGCTAGAGCAAGGATCTCACTTTGGGTTTATCCCTTTGCTAATGATTTTGTTATCGACGAGGATGTCGATTCAGTGAGTGTCTAATTTTTTTTTGCCATCAATTATCTCTCCATGGCTTGCTTTCTTTCAGCCTTGGAACAGAAACTCCCCAGATACCAGATGATTCATGGACACCTGTAGACAGCTGGAAGTCTAACTTAGCACTGCCATCATTTGCTGTTAGATCCACGATCATCTGTGAGTGTCAAATCCTACCATTGTAAAGAGCAGAGCAACCCAAGTACAGGCTCTAAGAATATGAGAGCAAGAAAAATCATTTATTCCTGTGAACCTCTACCATTTTGGCTGCACCAATGCATCCCCAGTCCCTTATTTAAAGCAGGTGGTGCAAGCTGCAGGCATTAGGTGGGGATCCTGGATTGCCTGGATTGTCACAGGCACGTCCTCACCTGGAGTGTGAGGATCCATGTAATGAGGACCAAGCTCCTGACCCAGCCAGCCAAGCCTCAGTGCCAAGAGCTGGGAGGCAATGAGGCAGCAGCCAGAGCTGTCTGCCCTTTGTCTCTCTTACAGCTAACATCTTTTATGCCTGAGGAAGGAATGAGAAAGCACTTTATTTAAATAGTGTGTTATATGGCCTGCTGTGTGTACGTGCTTTCCCAAACGTGGGGAGGGCAGCTTCAGGGAGAAGTTGTTTTCACCTCTGGTGAAAATAACTGCTTGTGTGCCAATAAGCTTAACAAATTGTTAACTAAAACAGCATCCAGTCTATATAGAAGACTGACTGCTGGTGCTTAAAAAAAAATGTAGCCCTTCAGCAGCCCATCTCATGTACACAAGTCTTTGAGGCACAAGAGAGGAAAAGCAATTCCCATCTTGCCCTGGTTTGTTGCATTAAGGGACCTTGAGAACAGGAAATGGCTTCTAGAAATGTGGAGCTCTCCAACAGACAGACTTTCCCATTAATGTCAGTGAAATGATTTCTAGTTTCATAATAAACCCCCTCTGCATAATTCTTCCACTATTTATATATCCCATAAAGATTCTGCCTGCATGGAATGAAAGGCAAAAGGAAAGGGGGGGAAAAAAGTCAGAAGGGGGGAGAGAGAGGGGGAAAAAAAAAAAAAACCAAATAAAATTAATCAGATTACTTGTAGACTGGGAAACTTAGAATGAGTGTACCCTGCCCTAGAAAAGAAATGGTTGAAACCACATCATATTTATTTCAGCAGTGTGGATGAGAGATGGTGTGTTGTATTATATTCTCTACTTCGTATTCTGTTTTCTCCCTCTGCTGGCAGCTGGAGACAGCAAAGTTGTAGCTAATAGAGAACAACAAAACTCTCAAAAGGCTGAAGCATTCAGGAATCTCAAAACTCTGCAGTATATGCTGAGAAATTAGGTCGCACCATACTTGAGTCCAATTAGTGCTGGAAATGGCTGACAGTCATCCCCTGCACAGAGCAGAATAATTCCTAGAGAAGATTAGTGCAGCTAAATGCAACTTTCTTTCCTTTCAAGAGACAGTGGATGGTCTCACGTGTTCATTTTACAGTAAATATGGGATGCACAATCAAAGCTGGAAGTTGCTTTTATTTTTTTTTTTTTTT
>WBNO01007168.1:0-69551 GCA_013400575.1 Peucedramus taeniatus | reverse complement strand
CACGCGTATCCCCTCCCCCAGGTGAGCTTGTGAGGCCCCTCTGTCCTCCAGGTTTCATGGTCTTTTATTAGGACGGGAGGACGAGCTTTCAGACTAGCCTGGCAGTTCTCCCTGGAGTGTCTAACGATGGGGGGGGGGGGGTCAGGGATTCATAAGAGCAGTTTAAAAAGTTCATTGTGAATAGTGCCTTGACTAACTGGACTTGGGGGGACTCCACCTTCATTGGCTGTTGTTGCTGATGTAAAACTCTTTTTAGACTCTGGTGGGTCCTCTCCACCACAGCTTGGCCTGTCGGGGAATAGGGGATGCTGGTCTTATGCTCTACTCCCCATTGCTGCAGGAAGCTCCTGAAGTCCTTGGCCTTGTACGCTGGGCTGTTAGCTGTTTTGATGACCTTAGGGACACCCAGCGTGGAGAAGGCCTGCACGAGATGTTTCTTCGTGACAGAAACCTTCTCCCTTCTGTGGGCGGAGGCGTAAACAGCATTAGAGTAAGTGTCCACGGAGACATGGATGTATTTAAATCTGCCAAAAGACGGAACATGAGTCACATCCGTCTGCCACACCTCACAGCTGCGCAAACCCCTAGGGTTCGCACCTGCACTCAAGGAGGGGAGGGCCTGATTCTGACACGATGGACATGTGGCCAAAATGGCCCGGGCATGGTTGTGCGTGAGGTGGAACTGCCAAACCAGGCTAGGCGCATTCTGATGGAAGAGCTGGTGACTGATCTTAGCCTGTTGGAACACATCTGGGAGTGATGCCATCCCAACTGGGGCAGCCAGGGCATCAGCTCTTCGATTGCCCTCAGCTATGAACCCCGGCAGGTCGGTGTGTGACCTGACACGCATCACATAGAATGGTTGCTCTCGGTGGGAGACAATTTTCACCAATTTTGAGAGCAACTGATACAAAGCAAGGTTGGAGACCTCCTGCAGGATCGCATTTTCTGCTCTGGACATTACACCAGCAACATAAGCCAAATCAGTGACCAAATTAAAGGGCTCGGAGAACCTCTCAAAGGCTCTGACGGCTGCGGCCAACTCAGCTACTTGAGGTGATCCTTCCACCTCGGCAATATCTGCCTCCCACCGCTGAGTCTGAGGATCCTCCCAAGTCACAACGGACTTGTGGGATGCTCCGGACACGTCAGTAAACACTGTCAAAGCCTTTAGAGGCACCTTGCTTTGCATACTTTTTGGTGAAAGTGTAAATTGAACTTCCAGATTAAAAATTTTGTGGGCCGCACACTGAATCAAAATTTGTCTGGTGTAGTTGTCTAATGTGAATTGCAGTGCTTCCTTTTCTTGTAATAATTGCTCTACCATTTTCTTAATTAGTTGGCCCGATTTCAATTTGAGGTGCAGTCAAAGTCACACCCTGCCAACTCCCTGATCCAGATTCTGGCTTTCTGGATCAGTTCTGCCACCAGCAATTGTGGCCATGTCATTCTCTTGGACCTCTTGTGACTGAGGAAGACCCATTCTATGATCAAGAGCGGGTCCCTCTGCTCCTGGTCCTTCTTCCCTACCTGGGTGATCCCCCACTGGAAGTTCACCCCATGGAGGTGTGGCAACCTACCTAGGATGATAAATTTGAAGGGCAGGCCCAGTTGGTATCTGTGGGCCTGCCTGGCAGACATCGTCTCCTAGACTCTCTAGCGCTGCTTTCGCCTCCTGGGTAAGTAACCTAGGAGAACTAAGCTCCTCTCCCTCTTTCAACAAATTGAAAAGGGAGGCCAGGTCTTCGGTGGAAATACCTAGCCAAGGTCTTGCCCAGTATATGACCCACACAGCTGATGGACATCCGTTAAGGTCTTGATAGTGTTCTTTATTGCCAATTTTTGCATCACAATGGTCCACTTTCCAAATTCGAGTCCCAGGTACCGCCAAGGTGGGATCCTCTGAATCTTCTCCTCCTGGAGCTCAAACCCTGTAGCAATCAATACATTGGTTGTCAGGTCAAGTGTGTGAGTAAGCATATCGTCAGTTGGGGCACTCACCAAGATGTCGTCCATGTAGTGCAGGATGATGGCATTTCCTGCAGCTACGCAGATGGGGGACAGCAAGGAAGAGATGTACCACTGGCAGATCACAGGGCTGTTGTTCATTCCCTGGGGAAGGACTTTCCAGTGGTATCTCTTCCTTGGGGCTTCTCAGTTGATGGTGGGAACCAAGAAGGCGCACTGTGGGGCATTGTCAGGGTGCAAGGGAATTTGGAAGAAACAATCTTTGATACCAATAACTGCCAAATTCCAATTTTGAGGGAGCATTGTTGGAGACGGCATCCCTGGTTGGAGAGAGCCCATGTCTTCAATGATACTGATTTGGCGGAGGTCGTGGAGAAGCTGCCACCTGTCTTTGTTCAGTTTTTTAATAACAAAGGTGAATTCCACAGTGACGTGGTTTCAACAATGTTACCCTTTTTTGGCTGGTCCTCCATGAGCTCCTCCAGCGTCTTTAGTTTTTCTTTATTGAGTGGCCACTGTTCTACCCAGACTGGTGAATCAGTTTTCCAGTTAAGCTTTGGGTAGGGCATTCATCAGTGGCCGCCACCCAAAAAACCTGGGGGGGGGGTCTCAGGGATGTCAGTTGTGACCCCCACTGGGCCATCAGGTCTCTCCCACACAAGGGCTCCATATAATCCAAAACAAACGGGCGTATTGAAGCTAGTTGCCCATTTGGCCCCTCAGTTTGTACAAGACTCTTGGATTGTTTGGCCAATTGAATGCCCCCTACACCTTGTACATGTCCAGCCATGTTTTGCAATTCTCAATGTAACAGCCATTCCCTGGAGGGAGTGATGGTCACATCTGCCCCTGTGTCCAGGAGACCTTGCATGAACTTGTACTCCCCACTCTTGTGTACCCCACACAATATCCACAGTTTGTCTCTGCCCAGCACCTGAGCCCAGCACACCGTGGGATGAGGGATGTTGGTTGATGGTTCGTCCCATGGTGGCTCAGGCTCTGGGACGGCCTGGGCTATAACCTGGCCCTTGGGGAGGTACATTGGTGGGTGTGTGCAATATAACCAAATAACAGTAACGGGAAACCAGCAGCAAGGAGCACTCACTCAGTGTGTGCACCTGCTTTTAAAGGGAGGAGGTAACAGGGGAGGGGATCACCCACCAACCAATGGGGATGGTTAGGGGTGTGGAACATGGGGTAACTGACAGGGTAACAAATCCAGGTACATCTGGAGGGAGGGACCTGACCCCTGCCCAATCACTCGATGCCCCCTAGGGAAGGTTCTGGACGAAGGCGATGGGAGGTCAAATAACAGACAGTGGGCCAGGGTGGAGACTGGGGAATGACTCTGCAAAACTGGGATTGACATGGGGTAAGGCGGGAAAACTGTAGTAAACAACTTTGGGACAAACCATTAGGGAAACAGGGGTACATGGAACATATCAAAACAGGTAAATAGAGGCAACACAAATAAATGGGTGAACTTGCAAAAACACACTACAACAAAACCCTACCTTGACCATGCGCATGAAGATAGCCTTCCTGATGGACACCAAGCTAATTCTATTACACCCCATGCCCCTGAAGCTGCCTTCTTGTGGAGGCAAAGGAAAAAGAAGTGGACATACCCAAACATTGTTGCACGGACATTGATAACACGCAGATATATGTCCCACTGAGAGCCCTCATGTTAATTTCTAATGCAGACATACCCTTCCCACCTTCCTACTACCAGTAACCCCTCCATCTCTATTCCTTCCTCCCTCAATCCCTCCATTTTTCGCCTCCTCCTCCCTTCCTCCTCCTTTTCCACTCACCTTTCCCATGTCCCCTCTTTCCTCCAAAACCTCTCTGAGCAAAGAAGGGGGAGGTTTGGAGAACCATATGGGGATGTTGGGAAAAGCAAAGATAATGGAAGGTGTGCTAAGATAAATTGATGTGTGTTTTTATTATCCATATAGAGACACTACCCAGTGAGAGAGTGGGAAAATATGGCCTCCTTCGCAGGGAGGGACCCCCTGGGGACACCCCACAACAGTGTAAGCATTGCCACCACAGTCATCTTCATCAGTGCCCTCATGACCACCAAAGTGACCACTGGTTAGATTGTTCCTCAACCAAAACAAAATGTCTGGGTTACCTTAGTGAAGTCTTTGCAGCAGGATAATCTCTACATGGCCATTGGAAGCGTGAGCGACCCGCTCTCGACATGCCTGGTAGGGATCCCCCTGTCATCAAACAACTACTCCTACATAGGTAAGAAACCAAATCCCGTGGACACCAGGGATGAATGGACGAGGATTCACCTGCATGCCCCACAGGAGCCCCAGGAGTTAGATTTACTGGGATCCACCAGGATGAGTTACTGTATCAACTTCAACTACAGGGTGAGACAGAATTGGCAGGTACAACACTGTCTAAGTCTACACACTATCCCAGGAGGCTCGTGAGAGGTGTCTTTCTTATCTGTGGTGACAGGGTATGGGCAGGAATCCCCTCCAAGATAAAAAGGGGTCCCTGCAGCCTTGGCCAGTTAACTACCCTCACCCCAAATATTACTCTATTACATGATTGGAGATGAAGCACAAAATTGGCCTGCCAAAAGAGAACTTTGCTGAATTTGATCCAAATCTGCAATTGGGGAAAAACGAAGAGGGTCGCGGTGTCCATTTTTCTACCCTGGGTTGCCGCTATGAAGGTCCTCTGTGAGCTTTCTCACCTGGGGTGTTGGCGTAGTACACAGGCCAGTGCTGCATCCAACCTGTTAGCAGATCTTTTGGTGGACAGAGAAACCACCAGGCATGCCACGCTGCAGAACTGAGCGGCAATTGATTTCCTGCTGCTTGCCCATGGCCATGGGTGTGAAGACTTCGCAGGGCTTTGCTGCCTCAATTTATCTACACACAGTACGTCCATTCACATGAACATTAAAGCACTCCAAGTACAGGTTAAGGACATCCAAGCAGAAAAGGCGAAGACTGGATGAATGAACTTCTCAGACACTGGGGAATTCCCGGGTAGGTTGCTTCCATCTTAAAAGGCCTTGTTTGGATTTTTATCATTATTGCCGTTGTTATAATGGCCATGGTGTGTTTCAAAAAGACCATCCAGTAGGCAGGGCATTTTTAATAAAAAAGAAAGGGGGAGATGTGGGAGGTCATGAGCCAGACACCAAAGCAGGGAAGCCTTGGGAAGACTGTCCCCTGTAGTTTAGGGTGAGGGACTTGGATTTTTCCCAGAACCCTTTGCTTCTTTTCTGTGAAACGGCCCTGTCACTCAAAGCATGTATAATCCCCCTGTTCTGGCAAGTTCTACATCCCTTGACTGTTCATTGGCCTTTGCCACGGACTATTCCCCTTTCCCCATTGGTGGTTGTTAGGTTACCTCACCCCAGCTCCTCCCTCTTCCCTCAACACCATTGGTCTCTTTGTATCCCAACTCCTTCTCCTCTCACCCTGTCATAGACCTTTTCCCTTCCCCTGCTCGGGGCTCTCAGTGCCTGGCTGTCAGTGCCTGTGCCTGAGTGCTTGAGAGTTCAGCACCCTCTCTCCCTGGCTCTTTGGATTTGAAACCCTTCAACTGTGGTACCTTTCCTTCACTCTTGCCTTACTCTCTACTTCACCTGGACCCTGCCCTTCCTGGGCCCTCTACTGTTCCTTCAATAAACCCAGTTGGAACCTTCAGACCAAGAGCCCTCCTTCTTTATCTGTTTTTGTGCAGGATTACCACATCCAGGTCCAAGTACAAGGTGGGCTGGGGGAGCTGGTTGTCTGGACCAAGGGGAGATCGCTCTTGGGAAGGCGGTCACCCCAACAGCACCGGTCCGGGGTTCCTGCTACCCGCCACCAGAGAACCCTACATCTTTTTGGGCAGAAATTGTGGGCCAAGACAAACACCCCTAGGAGTGTGGTGTGTTTAACAGAGGTGGTAAGATGTCCACCTCTGTTAGGTGGAAGAAGAAGGTGTCCCAACCTTCTAGGGATGGCAGACACTGGAGAGGACGTGACCATCATCAACCACTCTGGCCACCGGACTGGGAATTAGCACCAGCCAATGGAGTCATCTCTGGGATTGGAGGAGCTGCCGTTTCTATGCAGAGCAAAAGAACTATCCTTGAGGTCTTGAGGGACAAATTGTCACAGTGAGACCATTTGTGGTAAGGGCACCTATTAGCCTGTGGGGCAGGGAGCTATTGTCTCAGTGGAGGGCTAGATTAGAAATTCCCTCACCACTGTGGGATTTCTAGTTCGGGCTACTGTGGAGTATGCCACCCTGCTATTCACATGGAAGACCAATGAGCCAGTCTGGGTGGATCTGAAAGGTGCTCGAGTCACTCGTACAGGAGCAATTGTCCAAGGACCACATTGTACCATCTAACAGTCCTTGGAACACCCCTTTGTCGTAAAAATACCCGGCAGAGACAGGTGGTGGCTCCTGCACAACCTCCCTAAGATCAGTGAGGTCACTGAGGACATGAGTGCCCTGCAGCCTAGGCTGCCCTCACCCTCAATGCTCCCCAGACATTGGAGACTGGCAGTGATCCATATTAAAGACTGCTTTCTTAACATCCCTCTCCATCCCAGAGGTGCCCCAAGGTTGGCATTCTCAGTCCCATCGCTGAACAGGCAGGCCCTTCTAAAGATGTACCACTGGCATATTCTCCTACAAGGGATAAAGAACTCCCCATCCAATTTACCACTTATTTGTCGCCCACATTCTTTAACTCATTTGGAGGAAATTTCCTGACGTTGTAATACTCCGTTATACAGACGATATTGTAATATATACTTTGACTCCTATTTAAAAACCGTGTTTGACAAGACTGTCCAAACCATCAAAGAAGCAGGATTTGAAATAGCAACTGAAAAGATCCAGGGAACCTGTCTGTGGACCTACCTTGGTCTCCAGATTGGCGAGCGAACCATCGTGCTCCAGCAGCTCACCATCAAAGATGCCCCGAAGACCCTGAGGAATCTTCACTAATTATGCAGAAGGATCAACTGGGTCAGTCTGCTTCTGGGAATCAAAACCAAGGACCTTGTGCCACTCTTGAACCTCCTACAAGGGTGACAGGACTTCAACTTGCCACAAACCATCACACTGGAGGCCAAGGTAGCTATTGAAAGGGTTTCAGAAGCATTGTCCACGAGGCAGGCCCACCATGCTGACCTGGCTCTACCTTTTCATTTGCCATCTTAGGTACGTTAACCAAGTTTCAAGGATTTACCTTTCAGTGGGACCCCACTCACAAAGACCAACTCCTTATAACAGAGTGGGTGTTCCAATCCCACCAACCTGTCAGAACTATCGCTACACCTCAGGAGCTGATGGCTCAGCTGATGATTGGTTCCCTGCCCTCAGATCAGAGTGTATGTATTGCTGTGTTTCCCGTATTTTGGGGTCTTTGGAGGAAACCCTTTTTTATGTGCGGCTTACTTCCTTTAATTTGTTCATTATTAAAGTTTATTTTTCTGGGCTACTCCATCGTTCCCATCCTTATTTCATTTTGCCACTCTTGGCTGGTCCGGTTTTGGGTTGCACTTGCTGTTTGTGGCAAGTGGCGTCTTGAGCTGGGATCCTGATATTCAGGGTACTTTTGGGATCAGATCAGCGAGAAGTGATGACCGGTACACCTTCCCTTTCCAAAGCTGGAGTTTTGGAAGCCAGGACTGGCAACGATGGTGTACCTTGACCAAAAGGGGAGAATTTGACGAGGAGAAGCCCCTGTGACAGACTGCAGGTGAACGGAAGGTGGGGACATCGACCCATCGTTATCGGGTTTTATAAAAGGGTGGCACAAGTTTTTTTTACCGGAGTACCCAAAAACTGAGGGTTCATCAGTCCCAAAAACCAAAGCTACGATTTGATTTGCTGCACCAATAGCAACGCTCATTAATTGGTAGGAGCAAAAATGGGTTCAAGGATGTTCCCAACCGCAGAGGGACGTATATATGGATGGTTTAAAGTGCTTTTAGTTAATCACAGGAAAGAAGTTCAGAAGCAGGAAGTTAAAACTGTCTTAAAGTGAGTTTTTCATTGTTTCCCCGACCCTATGGATACTAACATATTTACAGCTGGTTTCTGAGATTCGTGGGGGTAAAGCTTTATGATCTAATACGAAAAGAGACTCTGTGGCACCCTGCATGCTCCCTGTTGCAGTTTGTTTTTTCTTTAATGGTTTGTTCCTTTCACCCTATATTGTTAGCTCATTCCTAAGTTGTATTCTCCCCCTCAATTGTCAATCTTGTCCCAACCCTGCCCCCTGTTCTTGAATCTTCCCTGTCACTCCACCTACCCAGCTATCAATCCCTCTTTGTGCCTACCCCCTGCTCGGACTGTCCTTTGGAAATCCCCTAATCCTTGAGGCCCCATTGGTTTATTTGAACTGTTTCCTTCCCCCTGTGACTCCCCATTGGCTTAAGTACTGTAAACCTGCCTGTTGCTCCTCCCCATCCCTTTTCCTATTGGTTAAAAATTGTACCCTCCCCTTGAGATCTCCCTTGTATATAAGTGCATGTACGTCTTTGTTCAGTGTCTTTTGTCCCTAGACCCTCCAGAGAATAAACCTCTTTGGAACCTACACAAAAGACTCCTCCCTCATCTTTGCCTCTGCCCTCGATGCTTTGTGATCAGTGCTGTAGAGCAGTTGGTCTAAGCTGTATTTCCATGGCTTTTGGGGAACAGCCCTCTCTTTGCCCAGTGCTGGGAGCTAGCGGGCGGATGCTGGCACTGCATCACTCCCCATCTTCTCTGGGGTTCTAGAAACCCTGAAATAGGAATAAAAGCATCGTGGTCCTAGTTTTACCACCTCTACCCAACCTATTCCTCATACTTCTCCCTTGGTCTACCGTGCGAGTAGGACATGGGATAAACCTGTAAAAAGACATAGATGAGTTATGACAACTCTGCTGTCCTGTGTGCTCCTCTGTCTCCTCCACTTGGGGCCCAAAATGGTGATGGCCACGACATCTTGGATCCTTCCCGCTCTGCCTTACCAGTTCCCATGCTTTCTCCTCAACCTCCTTCCTCCACCAACCACCATTTTGTCATGCCATCATCCTATGCCGCCATTTTACCCCAAGGCTCTTCCCTTGGCTCCACCCCTTCTGCTTTGGGCCACACCTTTTCTGGAGGAAACTGGAACCACGCCCACCATGGTTCCAGAAGTACCGCCCTCCAACATGGTGTGGGAGTCGGATGGCCAGAGTTGTACAGCAGGCTGACCCTGGTTGACGGCAAAGTAAACATAAACCTAAGGCAATGGGAAACATCTGTTTAAGTTATGGAGAGGAAGATGGAATTATGGGTGTAGTTATACTAATGCATTTAAGCCAAATAAGGTTAAGTTCTGAGTTTCTGGTAACGATTGGTTGGTTAGGTTTTACATATGTGGTTATGTTGTTGTTCATTGGTTCGCTGCCCTCTGGGAGTTCTGTATACATGTGTTAACCCATCTTTGGGGTCTTTGGAGGACACCCTCTACTGTGTGCAGCTCACATTTTTGTTGTTCCTTTATTAAATTTGTTTTCTGGGCTACCTCATTGATCCTGTCCTTATCTATTTAATTCTTTGCCACCCCAGCTGGTCCAACGATTGTTGCAACACCAGTGACAACGTGGCAGTGCCCATGCAGGCCATACTGATGCCAGTGTTGGAGGCCAAACACCATTGTTGATACAGTATTAATAATAAAGCTGTATTTGTCTCGAGTCACTGCTCCTCCTCCTTGGAAGAAGGCCTAAGTCCTTCCAGATCCAGTGACTCCAAAGACCCCTGGGAGAGGATCCGGAGAGTGGCAATCAAGGAGGGATTGGGAAATGACAGAGAAGTTTACAGTAGCTCCAGTACAGAACAGGGGGGGGTGTGAATCCAAGATGGGAGTCATTGTCATATGGGGAAATAAAGGAACTGTGTAAAGCAGCAAAGGACTATGGGAGGGAATCACCTTACTTTAAGAACTTAGTTCAGGCTATCTTCACCACTCAGATTTTGATGCCACATGATTTGAAGTACATAATAACTATGTTGTTATCCCCCATGCAATACAACCTGCGGGAAGGAGGCTGGAGTAGATTATTAAATCAGTTGATTGTGGAATATCCTGGTGTTGGGGTTGAATAAAGATACCAGGACTAGAACAGAAGGGTGTGGGGAAAACCCACCTTAGTTAGAGTGACGAAAGTAGTCCACTCTCAGCATCCCCTGCATGTGTATGGTAATCACTTCTAGAAAGTTCCTTCTTCTCTGTTAGATTACTGGTTAAAGAATGTTGCAAAGTTTTACATATTCCTAATCCCTCTTCCCTATTGGACTCTCACCCTCAAAGTCCCCTGCTAGCCTACCTTATATGATTTGTATTCACCCTGGCCCTTGGCCCTTTTGGTGCACCCCTTTGTACCGTGTTCGCTTTCGACCAGTTTGTTATTTTTGCATTAATAAACCTTTTCATTTTTGGGTCACCAATTTGTGCCTGTTCCTCATCTATCAGCACTGACTTTGGGGATCTCTCACCGATCTCCAGGGTGGTCTCGGGGGTCTGTCTATCCAGGGCAGACCCTGGCTGACCTTGTGCTGGTGATCAAACACAGGCAGCACTAACAATCGACCACCTTGAGGGCGAAGGGGTGCAAAGCCAAGCTGCTGGTCAGGCCACACACCTCCCGAGACCTGTTTTAGATGGTATCAAAAATGCATCCAGAAAAGCACTCATGCAGGTGCCTGACAGCAAAAGACTGGCACTTGATTTTGTGGGTGTAAGACAAGGGTCCAATGAACACTAAATGCCATTCATTGATGGCTGTGGTGGATTGTTTTTCTGTTGTAATTTTAAGGTGCCTTATTGTGAGCTTATAGTGGTTTGATCCATGTACCCCATTCGGTTTCCCCGATGGTTTTTGTCCTGAACTTTTTTACTACTATTTTCCCACCTAATCCTATGTCAGTCCCCATGTCAATCTCCCTTGCCCCTCCCTTATTTCCAAACCTTTCCCTGCCAATCATGGAAGTATTGCTCTCCTCCCTTGTTCATCAAATGTAACAGCGCCCCTTTCTCTAGAACCTTCCTTGTCTATTACCCTTCCCTGGAAGGTCCATTGGTGTGCCAGGCCTGATCCCCTTCCATTTTATTCCCTGTTGGTTACCTAGAAACTGATCCCTGCTCTACGTTCCTCCCCTGCTGTGCTACTATTGGTTAAGATTCATATCCTCCCCTACTACCCTCCCCTGTTTTTAAGTTGCTGTTACCCTGTTAGAGTTGTCACTTGTCCCTGGACCCTCTCAAACATTAAACCCTCTTGAGATCCTATTCAAGTGGCCTCTCTCATCTCCTTTCTTCTGGCTTCTTTGACTTGGGAATTTATCTGTTGCTGCAGAGTTCAGCCTGCTGCTGCTGGGAGCCCTGCAGCCCTGTGCACATCATCCCCCAAGGGCTGGACAGGGGGTGGCCCCTCTTGGCACAGGCCAGGAGGCGAGGGCTAGCTGTAAAGAATAAAACCCCAAAGACACAAACTCTTTATTAAGATGTTAATTTATTATTGAATATCGTGTGTTAATAAGCTCTTAATTAAAATGTTAGTTTGCTATTGAATGTTAAATGTTAAAATTCTAAACTTACTTTTGGATGTCATTGTTGAGTGTTCATATCCCTCGGTAAGGTAAGACGTGTTCTGCCAGTCCTGTATTTGTATTCCTTCCCATCATTTACCCTGTGTCCATGGCCCTTTCCATTGGGGACCACTTCTGCTGCTCCCAAAAGAACTTGCACACAAACCACATGGAAATGAGTGGCTTTTGGTGCAATTCAGCCTGTGCCAGATGGCCTTAAGCAAGCCCTTGAAAAACAAGTTAAAAACAGAAGGGCAAAAGATGAGTTATTGAGAATATTAGCAATTTCAAACGCCATCACTGAAGGCAAAAAGGTGTTTGTGTTCTTCCATCAGAGCCTGAGCCAACACTGATGGAAATGATCGAGGCTTGTAATCACCTTGGAACACCAGAACACTCAGCTACTTTACAGGCACAGGCAGTCAGACAAGGGATTGCAGAGGCTTTAGCCACAATGCAAATCATCCCTTAAGAGCAACAACAGGGTCCAAGACCATGTTATGAATGTGGCAAAAAGGGACGTTTTGTAAAGGACTGCCCCCAGCAAGGACCAAAACTCCCTCCTAGGACCTGTGGGTCCAAAAGAGACTGCCAACACACTAACCAATTCTGCCCAAAACAGGAAGGCAGTAGCAGGCTGCTGCTGGGAAACTTCCAGCAGAGCATGGGGTGGCCCCGTGCAACAGCACAAATGTCCCAGCCATCCATGACTGCGACCACCAGAGGCCAGGTGGCCCAGAACTTTAGCATCTCATCACAGGGCTATCAACAACCTTACCTCCAGGTGCCAGGCTGGACTTGGCAAGTGCCAAACCATTAATACTGACCCACTTCTCCACTCATCAACAAGACTGCTTGGGCCCAAAGACCAGCCAGTGAACTGTTAGTTCTTGGAATTGTAGGTTAAAAACTGCAGGATTTTTTTGTTTTACCATCAGTGTTATCATTAATATCACAACAGGGAATGGAATCAGAGTGTTAGCAATGTGTTGTGATCTACCTTGTTTTATTCTCCAAGGACTGATAATCACAGAAGTGATTCTATTTCCTGATTTGACCAGTGACAGCATACTGGAGTCCTTAGTCATGTGGATGCAGGTAATCTGACAGAGTCGACCTCAGCTGACATGCATACTAAAACTTAACACCAAAAGAATTGTTCTTTCAGGACTTGTAGACACAGGTGCACAATGACGATCATCTCGTGGTCTGAGTGGCCCCTTGACTGGGCTCTGGCTCCTGCTCCAGGAACTCTGTCAAGGATTGGAGGTCACAGCACCTGCCTCAGGAGCATGGAGCTAATAGAATTTGAAGGATTCAAAGGTCATGTTGCCACCACCAGACCCTTCGTGGTGAGAGCCACAGTAGTTTTGTGGGGAAGAGACATTTTATCTCAGTGGGGAGTACACCTAGAGAGAAATTTTTAACTGGGGCCATTGAGCAGCATGATACCCTAAAACAAACTTGGAAATCAGATGCACCTGTGTGGGTAGATGAATGGCCACTCCCAGAGGAAAAACTGTTTGCACTTCAGTCTCTGGTGCAAGAATAGCTTCAAAAGGGGCACATCACACCAACCACAAGCCTGTGGAACACTCCAGTTTTGCCATCCAAAAACAAAACAAGAGCAGGTTGCGACTTCTACAGGACCTACGTAAGATCAATGAGGTCATGGAGGACATGGGCACATTACAACCTGGCCTACTGTCATGATTCCTAGGAAATGGATATTAATAATTATTGATTTAAAGGATTGGTTTTTTTGGCATACCCCTTCATCCTGACGATGCACCTCAATTTGCTTTCTCAATCTGAAGCCTTAACAGACAAGCACCTCTCCAAAGCTATCACTGGGAAGTACTACCCCTATAGCAGAAACAAAACTTTATACGTATTGGAATAAAGGAAAAAGAATGGCAACCTCAGTCTTGGCACCTTGGGTTGCTGCACCAAAAGTGTTAAAGCAGTTGGATAGTCTAGGGTGCTGGCTGAGTAAGCAAACCAGTGCTATGTCCCTTGCACTGAGTGGGCTACTAACAGATGTTGACAGTATTGGGCATCCTACACTACAAAATAGGGCTGCAATTGATTTCCTGCTGCTGGCACAAGGACACAGATGCCAAGACTTTGATGGACTATCCTCTATGAATTTATCAGACCACAGCGAGTTGATACATTGAAGCATTCAAGTCCTCAAGGATGGAGTCAAGAAACTTCAAGTTGAAAATGAAAAGGACTGGTTTAATGGACTGTTTAAAAGTTTGGGTTTATCAAGTCGGTTGTTTTTGTTAATTAAGACAGGAATGCTAATTTTTCTTGTTACAGTTGTATTGATGTTATTGCTGTGATTAGCAGGTTGGTTGTTTAGGATTTTAAGGAAGTCTTTGAAGTCCATATTTGTTCTAAACAGAAAGGGGGAGATGTGAGATTTCAGCTAGTTGGGATGGATAGTGAGCTAGCCTTCATTACCAAAGGCTTCAACTTAAGGCTGTGGGAAATGGGATGTTAAGAGGGAAAATGTCTGCCTGAGTTGAGGGGAGAAGAATGGGATCATGGGAGTGGTTATGGTAATGTTGTTGTTCCATGTAAGGTTAAATTTCTAGTTCTTCTTCTTGATTGGTTCGTAACATGTTGCATATAAGGAAATATTCTTAGTCCTCATTGGTTTCCTACCCTCGGATCAGAGTGTATATATTGCTGTGTTTCCCATATTTTGAGGTCTTTGGAGGAAACCCTCTATTGTGCGTGGCTTATTTCCTTTTGTTTGCTCATTATTAAAGTTTACTTTTCTGGGCTACTCCATCGTTCCTGTTTCATTCATTATTAAAGTTTACTTTTCTGGGCTACTCCATTGTTCCTGTCCCTGTTTCATTCATTATTAAAGTTTACTTTTCTGGGCTACTCCATTGTTCCTGTCCCTGTTTCATTCATTATTAAAGTTTACTTTTCTGGGCTACTCCATCGTTCCTGTCCCTGTTTCATTCATTATTAAAGTTTACTTTTCTGGGCTACTCCATCGTTCCTGTCCCTGTTTCATTTTGCCACTCCTGGCTGGTCCGGTCTCGGGTCGCACTCTCCGTTTGTGACACTTGTGTGAGGAGCTGTCCTGTTCCCAGAGTCACCTGTCAGATGGAATCACCTCTAGCATTAAAAAGAAAAGAAGGCTAGTGGTTGTTGCTGACTCCCTTCTGAGGGGAACAGAGAGCCCTGGGTGTTGACCCGAGCCATCCCACGGGCCTGGGTACGGATATCACCAGGAAACTCCCTGGGCTGATTCAGCTCTCTGATTATTACCCACTGCTGGTTGTCCAGGCTGGCAGGGATGAGGTTGAAAAGAAGAGCACCAGGGTAGTTAAAAAGGTCTTCAAGGCTCTGGGTCACTTGGTTGATGGGGCAGTGTGGGAAATAGATTTGTAGAAAGCTTTCAAAACTTGACAGAAGGTTCACATAGTATACATCTGTACGTAAACTTCAAGATAAGGAATGCTGATTTAGAAATGTTATGGAGAAAGACAGACATTGTTGAAAGAGAAATAGAAATAGAAACAAGTTTCAAAGGATGGCCTTGCAAAAAAACTAGATACTTTGGAGAAATAGAACTATGAAAGATGTTCATAGTTCATGAGTAAGACTCATGAGGAGTAACTTTAGATAACTGACTTTAAAGCATTTGCAGTATCGTGTAGCAAAAGCTGATAGGCCAAGAAACACTTATAGTGTATTGTAATTAAGAAATAATTGACTTCTAATTGTAACAGCATGTATTACACCATCTGTATTGTCTAACCCTTCACATGAGTCTGAAAATAAAATAAATTTTTTTAAAACGCCTCTCAGTTGCCCCATCTCTAAATCAGAAAAGAACTTAATCCAACAGGGCAGTAGCTCTAGAGGTGTTCTGGTTGGTTCTTTCAGTTTGAGGGAAGAGTGATGAACAGGAGAATCCACATTATCAATAAATGATTTAAGGGCTGGTGCCATCAGTGGAATTTTGGGTTATTTGATCACAGGGCAACTTCTACAGCACCAGGCTTGCCACAGTCAGATGGGTTCCATCTGTGCAACAGGGAGCTTTTGAAGGAAGTAAGGGATAAAAAGAGTGTGGATCACTTTTGGAAAGAGAGGCAAGGAACTCAGCTTAACTTGTGTGAAAAAAAAAAAAATACCCAAAAGCCCAATTAGAACTTACTGGTCTCTGCTGTGAATGATAAAAAAAACCCAACAAATTTATAAATACATTACTGGGAAAAAGATCTATTCTTTATTGGATGTGTGAGGGAATTTAGTAACCAAAGATGTGGAAAAGGTTGAGGTACTTTAACACCTTTGTCTCAATTTTCAATAGTATGACAGGTCATGCTCAGGACAAGTGTCCTGCTGGGCTGGTAGGTGGGGACAGGGAGCAGAACAACATCCCTGCAATCCAGGAGGAAGAAGCAGTCAGAGAGCTGCTGAGTCCCTCAGAGATGTATGGGATTGATGGGATCCATCCTAGGGGGATGAGAGAGCTGGTGGATGAGCTCCCAAGCTGCTCTCCATCATTTACCAGCAGTCCTGGCTCACTGGGGAGGTCCCAGAGGACTGGAGCTGCCAGTGTGACCCCATCCCCAAGAAGGGCTGGAAGGAGGATCTGGGGAGCTCCAGGCCAGTCAGCCTGACCTCGGTGTGAGGTTATGGAACAGATCACCCTGAGAGCCATCACAGGGCACCCACAGGATGGCTGAGGGATCAGAGCCAGCCAGTGTGGATTGAGGAAGGGCAGGTCCAGCTTGACCAACCTGGTCTCCTTTTATGACCAGGTGTTGGGGGTTGGATCTGTTTCTTTTGTGTTTGTGGAATTTTTTCCTGGTGGTTTGCTAGGTAACTGATGGCTGGGTACTTTATGGATACTTGACTTAAACAAAGGAGGCAGCAGGTTTCTCCGGGGGAACAGCAGTGAACAGCACTTTGGTCCGANCGTTTACCAGCAGTCCTGGCTCACTGGTGAGGTTCCAAATGACTGGAAGCTGGCCAGTGTGACACCCATGCACAACAAGAGTGGGAAGGAGGATCCTAGCAATTATAGACCAGTCAGTCTGGCCTCAGTACCTGGTAAGGTCATGGAACAGTTTATACTGAGAATCTTCACAGGGCACCTACAGGATGGCCAGGGTATCAGACCCAGCCAGCAGGGGTTTAGGAGGGGCAGGTCCTGCTTGACCAACCTGGTCTCCTTTTATGACCAGGTGACCCTCCTGGTGGAGGCAGGAAAGGCTGTGGATGTGTCTGTTTGGACTCCAGCCAGGCCCTTGGCTCTGTCTCCCACAGCACACTCCTGGAAAAGCTGCAGCCCAGGGCTGGGACAGGAGCACTCTGTGCTGGGCTCAGGACTGGCTGCAGGGCTGGCCCAGGGAGGGCTGGTGAGCAGAGCTGCATCCAGCTGGGGCCAGGCACCAGGGCTGTCCCCCAGGGCTCTGGGCTGGGCACAGCTCTGTTCAGCAGCTTCACTGATGACACGGACGAGAGGATTGAGGCTCTCATTAGTGAACCTGCAGATGACACCGAGCTGGGAGCGTGTGTCCATCTGTTGGAAGGTGGGAGGGCTCTGCAGGGAGACCTGGAACGCTTGGATGGATGGGCAGAGTCCAGTAGGATGGAGTTTAATAAGTCCAAGTGCCCAATCCTGCATTTTGGCCACAATAACCCCCTGCAATGCTACAGGCTGGGGACAGTGTGGCTGGCCAGGCAGAAAGGGACCTGGGGGTACTGGCCAACAGCTGATTGAACAGGAGCCAGCAGTGTGCCCTGGTGGCCAATGGCTCCTGGCCTGGATCAGGAATGGTGTGGGCAGCAGGAGCAGGGAGGTCATTCTTCCTCTGTTCTTGGCACTGCTGAGGCCACACCTCGAGTGCTGTGTCCAGCTCTGGCCCCTCAGTTTGGGATAAGGATAATTTAGTTGATAAGGTGGTGTTAGGTCACACCTTGGGACTTGATGATCTCCAAGGTCTTTCCCAACCTGATTGATTCTGTGATCCCCTGAAATGTTCCAGCCCTTTTTTTTTTTCTTACATGGAAACATAACTCTTTATGAAGAATACTAACTAACAAATTATTATCTACCCAATGCAGTTAATCAGGATCACAGTTTGTTACTGTTTTATCAATAATATGGCCATTTGAATGTAAAACAAGTCAATTACTTAGAATTAAACCCCCTGTCTGACAGCATGGAAGGAATACTGAGTTTTTCAGATTTGCACAGAAAAGCCTGGAAAGTAGAACTCTACTTTTACAATACTGGATTGTTTTTAAATCTGAAACATTAGACCTCTATGATGGATTTTTCTGTCTAGTATTACAATCACTAGTAGTAATTTACTTTATTTCCTTCCAGTTATTAAACTGTTCTTATTTCAACCCATGGAGTTTCCTTTCCTCTTCTCCTCCCTGGAGGAGTGAGCAACTACCCACATGGTACTCAGCTGCTAGCAGGGATTAAACCATGAAAGTAAAAATGACATTTCATACATTTACCATGCTATTTCAAGATCCCCCCCATAGGCAAACGAAAAACAAAGTAAAAAAATCAAAGCACTTCCCATCTTTCATTAGAAACTTTATTGGATTAACCTACAGGGATGTGAAGTGAAGTGAAATATATGGTAGTGAGAGGGAAAATGATGAACATCAGTCATCTTTGGAAAAAATATATATATGTTTTCACAACAAAACACTTTTTTTGTTACAACTAAGAAAAAAAAAAAAAAGCCAGGCATACTTGATAGGTTTTCTTTAAAAATATAATACAGTTCAATCATACCAAAGTGAAGTCTTGTGGGCTAAAAAACTGAGAAGTTATGTTCAGTGCTCTAGCACTAGTATGAGTGTATCCAGTGACAAGGTTTTCTCTACACAATTGATAAACATACACTCACTTGTCTTCAGTAATTTCAGATACTGTATATACAATCTTTAATATAAAGCATTTTTTGTCAAAACTAGCTCTGTGATCTTCAGTCTGGACTTTAGAGCTTCAGTTGTAAGAATTACTATTTGGACACATATTGGATAAAAAATGGTTGTTAGTATACTTGAAAATCCAATATATTTAGAGTAACACATTCCTCACTTTTGATTTTATCCTAACTTCACTTCAATACGAACTTGCAGATTGTCTCAGCAGAAAGTGTGAGCACAATGAATTCTTCCTTCCCTTAATCTGCATGGGCATCTCCAATTAAAGTTAATGGAAGTTCTCTGGGTAGATCAAGATAAGGACAGATTTTATGTGTAACAGTGTGTTGTGATTAAAATCTTGGATATAGTAGAAAGCCATGAGGTTTGTTATGCTTCTAATTGGCCTGAATTAATAATGCCTACAGTATTTAAAGCCTAAAGTTTATACTCACTACTTTAAAGTTGGTGCAGCATTGCTAGGGAGGAGCTTCCTCCATTTTCAATGCTGTATTTTGTCACCATTGTAATGTGAATATATAGAGGCAAGGCATTCCTTTCCATTCCTGTCTGTGGTGAAGCCAGTTCTGTTGAGTGCTTGCCAAAATTGCTCCATCAACTGAGCCATTCAGTCTCCTCCACCCTACAGAATGAAATCCACCCTCAGAAGTATTTTAATTGTGTGGGATCTACAGGAAGAGCTGTCTGGCAGTCACCAGGACTGAGCTGGGGATATCTGAAGCTGAGAGCAGAGTGCACTCCAGGAAATGAGTGTTCTGAGCACCTCACCAGGAATCATTCTCTGAAGTAAACTCACAAGCCATTTGCTTGCCCTGCATGTGCTGCAGATCCAGCTCAGAGTTATGCAGACATTGCTGCTGCTCCTGACTGCACTGCAGGAGTTTCACCCACATGCAGGAAGGCAGACCCCAGTCATGTGTAGATTTAAGCAAAATGACAGTAAACTCATCTATTTTCATGAATATTTGAATATTTCACTTGAGGATATGTCACATACTGCAAATTTAAAAAAAACTCCCAACGTTTATTCCATGCCTTCCCTTCTCCATGTTAATTGTTTATATGATGAAGATAATTTACCTAGTGGTCTTCAAAAAGAGCAAGAAGTTTCAGTGAGCTCCAAGTTGTTAAATGCAGCATTTTCTATTCATGGCTTTAGAGAAGAAAAGTTTTATTTTAAAGTCTGTTTCACACAATACAAAAAGGAAATGTATATACCAGCAGCTCCACATTTTATCTAGATGCATACAAACCCAATCAATATTTCATCTTAGACAGGGAGTAAATGGCAAGGAGCCTTAGAAACCTCCTAGCTAATAACTGTACTTTCCAAATCCAAAGGTAATGGAATTCTTTATTCCAAGGATGCAACAGAAATGCCCAGGGAACAGCAGAACACCCAGGATCCTTCTCCCCATCCATCAGTGACACACCAATCCTTGGGACAAGGTGTTACCAGAGGTACTGCCAGGTCATGTTAAATGCTGGCACCTCACTCTTAGCTTCCTAAAAGTATCTTTTCACTGAAAGAGGATGTCTAGTCTGTAACAAACATGCTATCTTTAGGTTGATGTGTCTGAGGAAAATTTTGTCCAGTGGAGGGATCCCTTGGTGAATTTAATTTCCACCAAATCCTGCAGCTCATAGTAGACTATTTTGGAAGGACTGAAAGCCTCTTTTGGGAAAAGGGGCTGTTTTTGGGAAGATGGTCTCCATCCACATGATCAACAGAATAACCTAAACTTTAAGGAGGAACTGTTTTTCAATTTTCTTCTGCATTCTTGTTGTCATTCTCAACAAAAACCAGCTTGATTTTCTTCCCCTGAATTAATGAATTAATCAGAACTGTTATGTATTTTTAAATCACCCCTGATAGACATCACTGTGAATTCTTACTTTGATCCTCTTGCTCTGCCCAGAGGTCCCTTGAACCAGACAAACAAAAGGCCAGTTGGCAAAAATGCAAAAGAAATGGACACACACACTAGAGTATTTTTTCAGTTACAAGCTAGTTCACTAAAAACACAGACACACAGCGTAAAAAAGGAGAGAGAAGTTAATGAAGGTGGGGGGGTACATGTGTCACATTATTAGCAATGCAAAAGACCAGCTTAAGCATGTGTTTCCCTACATCAACTATAAAAAAGAAAAGGTGCCTTTTTAGCAAGTATGCACAGAGTTTGCTTAGTTATTTCGAAGAAAAAAAAGAACACTTGACTATTTTTATCCTATATTACAGTCATTATTATTACATTTTTATAAAATGTAAACCCTTCCTTGCAGTTAAGATTTACAGAAGTCATCACCTTTGTCCACTCCTTACATAATCAGTCCATGGTGACAAAAATAAACTGATTCAATTTACATTTTTTTTGAAGTAATAACTGATATGTTGTGGATTATTAGTTTGTGTGTGGCAGAAATAGTGGTCAGAACTGCAACATATGAAGCTGAACTATAGTAGAATAGTTGAAGACTGGTGCTGGGTCTACAGTACTAAGAGATCTTGAAGCATCATGTAAATATTGATGTATGCAATTATTTCATTTCCAGAACTACTCAAGCCAAGTACATCCACCACCTGCAATGGACAGCAAAGCCTGATGGTGGGTTTCCCAAACAACTGCAACACTGTGCTTCCTTATCCCCATCAGATCTTGTTTCTTACAATATGTCTTGACTAGAGATAAGAATGGAAGGTAAAATTTGGCAAGGCAGTTTTCCTTCTACTAGTGAGTAACTGGTGAATCAGGTCACCTGTACAAAGTGGTATTTGGTAAATTGCACTGTCCTGGGAGTATTACTACTCTGGAACATGACAGACATGAAGCCTATATTTGAAGTCACTAAAAATGTGATGTTATCAAGACTAATCTGCAAACTACTATTTTTTAAGCCAGTATATTAAAGTATAAATGTGTTGCATACCTGTTTCTATAAAATTTACTGCCATGATAAAAAAAAAAAAAAGAAGAATAATCAGGATCCCCAGAGTGTGGCATCTGTCCATCTGTCACTTGTATATGCAATACAGACCTCGTGCTGAGATTCTGCTCAAGGTACAGCAATTTTCTGCAGGACAGATCAGGAGCCAAGAGAGATGGTAAACCAGAGAGGAAGGAGCACGACCGTGCCGCTCTGCCCCTTGAGAGTCCAAGGGTTGTAGGCATCAGCTCCTTGTGGGGTCATTTGCTGCTGACCCCCTCTGTGGAGGGCGTGGGGCTCTCCCTGACGGGAAGCAGGTCGTAGTGGCACGGGATGTGGCTGTTTTTTGGGAGGTCATAGGGATCCTGGCCGAGGCGCCCGCTGCCGAACGCGCCCTGGACAACGCTCACCGTGGGCTCTGTGAGGAGAGAGAGAGCATGCACTCAACCTCAGGGAAAACACTGACACTTTATTTCAGTTTCTGCAGGAAGATTCCTCATTGTGCTGAGTCTTGAAGTGCAGCTGTAGAAACACAGGTTGGTGTTTTTGCTTCATGCTTGCAGCAGGGCCCTGCTGTGAGTGTCGTTACTGACAGAAACAAGACGGCATCTCTTCTTTATGTGTCTTTAATTTCAGCAAATTAAAAAAACCAAACCAAACAACAACCTGAATTTGAGGGTTTTAATCAAGACTTTTGAAGAGTCCTTAAAAGCAGAATGGGTATGTTGATGGATTTCAGTGATCTCTAATTGCATGCAGAAAAGGAAAATATATCCTGTGACACTGGACACAATTTATTACAGCCCAGAGATGATCAGGATAGCTACCACTCCACAGGACCCCAAAGTTTTCTGTCATTTAAGAAATATGGTAACTAGGTAGGGCCCATATTAGTGGAATATTATGTCTGTGGGTGAAGATGCCATTTTATTCTGATCAAGAGAAGGAAGCATAACTTCAACCCTCCCATGCATAACTCCAGCTGCATTCAGCCTAGTCTAGAGCTGAACTACATTTCAACCAAATGCTAAACTTATGCTGTTGGTTAAAGGAAGGCTTTCACACCAGGGCAATTCAGAGGTACCTGCAGGTGACAGAATAGAGCTGAAGGTACTTCAAACCCTGTTTGTGTGAATTACACCAGAAGAGTAAAAATGCTGTTGTTACAGCTTTTGAGCAGAACACAGAATCCCAACCGTAATTTTGTTTTTCCAGCGGTTTTCACGTGTTTTGATGAAACTGAATCGAAGAACAAAAAGCCCTGAGCTCTTTCTTCCTAACCCCCAGCATCCAGAGGTGGATTTTGTACCTACCAACTTCATACACGTTCTTGCTGGCTGTGGCAGAGCCGGCGATCTCGGCGTAGGGGGAGTCGCGACGCGCCGGGGACTTCATTTCCACGTAGCCACATTCTGAACTCTTTGGCACCAGAGCTGGTGGGTCTTTGATAGTAGCATAGGGGTTCTCAGAGCTGCTCAGAGAGCAATTACTTAAATTGTATTCAGAGTTCTTCACCAGATCTACAAAAAGAAAAACACGTTACTGTCTCGAGCACGCTGCGTGCTATGGACATTGCTACCAAAAAAAAAAGGGTTTTGTTTCATGCTGAGTTCTGAAAAGTCATTCAGAAGTCAATATTTGAATGGAAAACAGTTGTTACACTTCAAAATTATTTACAATAATCAATGAAAGCATCTCAGCTGCTATGCTCTTTAATGGACTTGATCTTGCCACCAGCAAATTACTGTTGCAAAATCTGAGCATCTTCAATTCTGGTTAAAATAGTGCCTCAGCATTATATAGAGATAATGCAGTTTTTAACAGGCATTTCAGAACACTTTCTGTCCCTCCAGGTGTGGAACTCAGGACACTTTATAGAACTCATCTGAGACTGTTCCCAAGAGCAATGTCTAGGCAAATGGCAGCACGATTTAATTCTAGGGATGGCTTGGGTGGTGCAAAGTTTGAGTATTTGAGTACACAAAAAGAATAACCAGCTTCTTCTAAGTTTTTGTAAGGCACATGAAGGAGAACTGGCAAAGAAACATCAGGTGGCTTGTGATGTCAGGATTTAACTGATGATGGTTTCAGAGATTTGCATTTGCTTGTGCTGGGAAGGGATTTTGTGGTGTTTGTGTTACTTTGTTCTCTGTGTTGCTTTGTGATGTATTGTGTTATTTAACATGACAATTCCTTAGCTCATTCCTGACTCCATATCCAAGATGAGACTGAACTTGGTGGACCTGTCAGTGGATGGGTGCTCATGATTTTGTGACTCATTTGAACTGGGCTTTCTGTAATCGTAGAATTGTAGAATGTTTTAGGTTATAAAAGACCTTTCAGATCACTGAGTCCAACCATTTATGTAACACTGCCAAATCCATCACTTACCCACGTTCCTAAGTGCCAAATCTTCACATCTTTTAAATCCCCCATCGGATGGTGACTCCTCCACCTCCCTGGGCAGCCTTTGCCAATGCTTGACAACCCTTTCAGGAAGGGATTTTTCCTGATATGCAATGTCTCAATGTTTGTGTTGTTGAGAGGGGCCCAGAGGTGCCCCAGCCCTCGAGGTGTGGCCTCAGCAGGGCCAGCACAGGGACAGGCACTGCCCTGCTCCTGCTGCCACCCCATGGCTGGGACAGCCCAGGGGCCACTTGCCCACCTGGGCTGGTGTCCAGCTGCTGTCACAGCACCCCCAGGGCCTTTCCCAGCCCCTCTCCCCCAGCCTGGAGTGCTCCATGGGGTTGTTGTGACCCAAGGGCAGGAAAAACCAGGTGTAATAAATCACTGTGACAGTTTAATGGTGCCCTGTTGTACACAAGGGCTCAAAGCAGCTGCTTTTTGTCAGTGTGTTTAACTCATCATCCATGTGGACTTTGCTGCACCTTTTCCCTTGCTTGGATATCCAGGCACCCTTGGCATGCCCTGATCAGGTACCACAGACAGTGACACACAGCAGGGTGGATAAAGCCTTGTGAGAAAACTGGATAATCTCAGAAAATCAAAATACCAGATCCCTACCCTGAATTTTGGAAGCTTTTCATTCCTGTCTGTGTCTCTGTGTTTTGATGTCCTTTCCAAGGGCCTGCAGTGGATGTGGTGAAGGTTTGTGGTCATGCAGACCATACCAACTGCAGGTGGAATTGCCTTTTAAAGCCTTTCAGCAGTGGCAGCATGTGTTCTGCAGTCTAGCATTGAGCTGTGTTGTGCCTCAAGCATGACAGAAAACATTTGATCTATGTAACACTTAGGGGACTTAAAATGGCTTGATTTGTGGTTTTGTTGATTTTTTAAAAATAAAAATCCAACAACCTCCCTTCAAAAAAAGATAAAGAACCCACACCAGCAAACAAACCAATCATGCATTGATTCAGTGTCTAGGAAAAATTTAGTCCAGCTTTTTACATTCTCTTCACCTAGAAACCACAGGTAATTTGGAAGAATAAAAGGCATGTCTATGTAGTTTCATCTAAATACATCAGAAAACAACCTCACCTTTCAGGGACTTCCCCACATATCCCCTATCAAGTCCAAAAGCACCTGAGGAGAAAATGATACAAAAAAACAGAGTAGTTTTAAAATAAAAAAAAACGAAAGTGATTAAATAACAGCTTCTAAGTATTTAAGAATTGCCTTGGGACTCATTTCTGCCATAGCTGAATAATTCTTTCATAAGGACTGTGGAGCTGCCCAGGATGGGGGTACCAGAAGCACTTGCACTATTTGCTTGCACATTTTCCAACAGGAGCAGGGGAGATGGGTCATAAGGGATCATTAAATTATCAAGTTTGACCTCACATAATGCTAGTTACTCACTCCTCAACAATCCTCATATGTGCAATTGGACTAAAGTTTTGGGGGTTTGGGGTTTTTTTTGTGGGTTTGTGGTTTTTTTTTGGTTTTTTTTTTTTTGGTCTGGATCAACCCTACCTACCTTTTGTCAAAGGCATCCCACCTTGACCTGAAAATCTCAGGGTGTGCAGAGTTTGGTCCAATTCTGATTGCTCTGCTTTCAAATTTAATCATTCCCAAATCAGGGTCACCCTGTTCCAGCCCCAGTGGCCTGAACATCTTGCACCTGAATCTACAATTCTGCAATTACCTGTTACTCACAGATATCTCTCAATAAATGAAAACAGCAGAGCACAGCTGTCTTCAGAGACCTGGCACTTTCCTGGTTACTGATCTATTCAAATAGCTTTCATTGATATTGTGGAGAGCTGATTTTTTAATTAGGCTGTATTGTGGTACTAAGCTAGAAGCATTATAAAAACCTAAAATGATTTCATCCATTCACTATCTAAACAAAATGAGCAGTTTTCAAGAGGGAAGTGGTATTATTTTAAGGAGACCTAAACATAATTCATTTTATTCCTACCCCATCTTTATTTATTGGATCTCATGTCACCTGTGCTGTTGTTTTCACAAGTTTAATGCTCAGGTCACCAGCCTCAAGTTACCCAAGTAATCTTATTTTATTTTCTAGCAAACAGACACAATATCAGCATTCACCCAGTCCTCTGGAACCTCCCTGTTGCTCAAGATTTCCTGCCTTGGGCTAACCACAGCAAGTGTCTCTCAGGAGCATTTAGAGCCAGTTCAAATGCTCTAAGAAAATAAAAAGCTGAATATTGAGCATGATGACTGAAATCCTTTCCTGAAAAAAAAAAACCAAAAAACAAACCACCAAAAAAAACCAAATCCCAAACCAAACATAACAGAACTGAGCCTGAATTGTGGTTTGACCAATGCTGGGGAAGAGGAGAGAAAAAAAACCAGTGCTGCATAGTGTTGTTCTGAATCCCAGAGTCTGATATATGTAAGTACTACAAATGAAGGTAATTAAATTTTCTGAATTATACTGCCACTGAAAGTCCTTTTTAAGGCTTTCACTGGTCAGTGCAATCCAGGCTTTTTGGAATGCATGAGAGTGGAAAAGGGTGACAAGACAGCATAAAGCAGGATACAGCAACTCTCAACATTTCTTGAGAATTTCTCTTCTTAAAGACAGTGCTCTTTTAGCAAAGAGGAGGCTTAGCTGGGAAGATCTACTATTTACACCTGAAGAGGCTCAGCTAATGATAAAATACTTTTTAAACAAAAAAGAATATATGCAACTATTAATTTATTTAATAAAAATTTGTAATTTTGTTCAAGCAGACCCTTACTGTAAAAACCCCATTGTTCTAGGAAACTAATCAATAAACAAATATTTTAATAAAAATGAGATATTTTACACATCATGTCTGCACTTGGCCTAAAAATCTCTTCCACCATTCCTCACAAGGGGTCACTTTTTTCTCTCTGTCTTAAGGGATGCATCCCACATACAGTGAATAACATTCCCATTTTCCTCCTTTCTTTTTTTTTGTGGGTTTTTTTTTTTTTTACCAAGCTCATTGAGGTAGCCACCATGCTTCCAGTCTGCTGGCAGTGTTCCTGTGTAGTCCATGACAGCACTTCTTTTCCCAGGCTCCATATTTTTCAGGTTCACAAACAGCTGGCTGGTTTTTGCCTATTTCAAAGAAAGAGAGGTAATAAAACTGAAATTGTAAGGAAGATGCTGAATTTCTGAGTGGTAATCAGGAAGAGCCAAAATAAGCCAAATAGGAGAGATTAGGGAATAATGTAAACTAAACTAGAGACTGTCAGAAGTTTCCATGTTTTCCTGCTTTACCTTTGCCAAGGTCAGTCTCTCCATGTTGGTGACATGAGGTGGGCTGGAGCACTGAGTCAGAGTATGGTAACTGGGGTTAGAGAAATAGTGGCTGTTGACATTCCCACCATTGGTATGAGGGATGGTTTCTGGAAAGGAAAAGAAAGGAAAATGAACATTGGAAAAAAACACGGAATTTCTTTTCTTAAGATAGGTTTTTTGAGAGTTATGTTTTTTTGATGCACTGATTTCCCAATCTGACCTACAGTTTCCTAAAAAAAAAACCCCAAAACCCACAAAACTAAGTATCTTTTATTCACTCCAAGAAATGAGAGATACAGGGCAGTAAGGCACAAGTCATGCCATTGCTTTTAGCAAGGAGCATTCACAAGTGTAACCTGCTAACTTGACTCCTCTCTCTCCTGTGGTCTCTTACTCTGTTTTGCCTTTCTAGTCCTCATTACAATCACTTGTACCATCAAGTCTGCACCAACATTTTCTGGTGCTTCAAGAACACCAGGATCTTTGCTGATTTGCTTTTTCTCAACTCTTGACAAGTTTTTTCTTAAGGCTGCCTTCTTCAGCTGCTGCTTTCCTTAAGTGGTGTTCAGAAGGCACAACTGCCTGAAGTTTCATGTACCCATTGAATCCCAACTCACAGGCACTATAATAGGTCAAAAACTCCTGTTTGTTTCATTGCTCCTTCCCTTAGTCAGTTTCAAACCTTTTGCTGTCTGTTTCCCTGCAGAATCTTGCTAGAGATAGCATGAAATCCTGATTTTCTACACTCTTCCTCTATTCAAGCTGTTGGCATTGAATTTAAAGTCCCTTGTAGAAACCAGATTTTGCCACACTCCAACTGTATATAAAAGCAGGCACAGAGGATAAAAATGTCCATGTTTAACGCAGAAAAAAAGTTTGAGGGTGCAAAATGTTGCACAGGAAAGCGAGGTACATGTTCACTTTACAATTAATACATTTTGTCAGGGTGTGCCACCTTCATGGTATCAAAAAAGCAGAAATATGTGAACTCAAGCCCTGTTAGGGGCAGATCTGAGCACAAAGCCAAGAGATGGAGGGGAAAAAATGGCATTCTAAACATGACATACCTGAAATGGTGTAATCTGCATTGATGACCCTCATTGCAGGGGTGTAGGTCACGGTGGGCATGTGTGTCTCCTTCCCCTTCTGCTTCTGCCTGTAAATGATGAACAGCACCAGCAGGAAAAGCACAACCAGGACAAGAATGATGATGCCAGCTATGGCTCCTATCTGGTAGGAGTCAGCAGGGAGGGCAGTGCTGGTACGGCTCAGGCTGTTCAGGTTTCCCACTATAATTACACCAGCTGGAATAGAAGAAGAAATGAAAATAAGTGGCATAAACCCAGAGGGGTCACGTGTCAGGAGCAGGAGACAAAACTCCACTTCTAAATCTGACTCTATTTAGTAAGGCCAGAATAGAAATCTGCCAGAAACCAATACTAAATTTAGGGAAAAACACTTAGAATCTTCACAGAAAGGAAAACGCTCAGAAACTTCACAGAAAGAAAGAACACTCAGAATCTTCAAGAGATTCAAGTTCAAGATTCAGACAAGAGATGTTTTCATGAATTTGAAAAAGAACATTCTTTGGGCAGAAGAATGGGGCAGGTAAAGCCCATGCTCCATCAGCACCTATGAGCAGCACTGCCCTGTAATTTCATGCAAATATTCACTCCAGTTACTTTTCTCCAGTTAATTATCACTGAGGCATGTAATTTAAAGCCTCCAAAACTTACATGAATTAACAGAATGGGCTACTTAAATACACCTGCCAGATTTATTTAATGAATGAAACAGAGACGGTGTTTAATAAGTCGGTTTAATAAGCCAGTTTCTCTGTGAAAAGATGACAATAAATTTGATTATATCTGAGCTTTACCTTGATCACATCTGGCCCCTTTCCAGCCTGGGCTGCAGTAGCAGGTGCCTGTGATGTGGTCACAGGTGGAGTTGTTCAGGCAGTCACAGATCTGGCGGCAGCCGTACCCGTAAGTGCCCTGGGGACACTCTGTACAGGACAAAAGCAAGGAAAACCTGATGAAAGGCTTTGGAGTTACAGGTCTGCAGCACCACAGGAGTCCAACCCCACATGTTTCTGTCCGTGGGCAGCAGGTGGCAATGTGTCATCAGCATCAGATCTCTCCTGGAAATGCTCCTAAGAGGAGCATCCTCCTCGGTGTGCAGGAGAGAGAGAAATTGTGTTCAGATGTGTATTCCTCCTTCACCTGCAATGCCATAAGGCAGTGCAGTGAGGAATCAAGGGGAAAAAATAAAGGCAAAAAAGATAAAAAAGGTAGTGAAGAAATGGGCAAAGTGTGAATAAAGAGGCAGAAGATTCAAATCCCAGAGCCTGGAAAATCTCGTAATTGTACAGGTGGGGCCAGGCACATGGATGATGTCCTGTGGTGGGAGAGGTGTGCTAGTGTAAAACAGCAAAAGGAGAGGGCCCTAACAGTGAGTCTAAAATGCACCACACATTTACAGAGAAATAAAACTGCTGCCCACAGCATGCTCTGATACTGTAATGTATACTACTGAAATACTATAATGAAACTACTGATGGGAGAAAAAAAAGCTAAATTATGGAGAATGAGGTAGCTGGGAAAGTTGTGCTTAATTGTTTGAATTACCTGAATATAATACTTAATTACTGATCAAAATGTCTCCTACCTCATTTAAGTATCCTGGTAGGGAATTAGCCTACACTGATAAAAATAATTTCTTTTATACTGCCACCTCTTGGTATTGTGTGGCCTGGCACATCATAGTAGTTCTAATGGTTTTAGCAATTGTAATATTTCTTCACTTTTTCTGAAATTTCTCAAGGGTTCTGCCACTATATTTACTCCATTTTGTCTTTTTAAAAGAATCTAACTCATCTTTCATGCACTCCTAATTTGGAGTAATTTAAAAAATATAGTAATACAATGGGTGCCAGAGAATGGTCTGGCTGTCTGGACAAATCCCAGCTCAAGTGAAAAACTTCATGTTTATGTACCTCCTCCTTTTCTGGATTATACTCAGTACAACAAGATTATAAATACTGAGGTAAATGGGTGGGCAAAACCCATCATGTCATAATATATTTTTGCATTTCAAGATCTAAATTAGAATGCATACCAAAGCATTTAGCTTAACGTTGCTAAATCATTATTATCAACTTAGTAGGATAAAATACAAAATCCGTAACAGAGTTAGATTTGCCAAATTATTCAAAGCGATGTTTTGACATCAAGAGACTATCTTAAGAAGTTATCTTTTCCTGAACATTAGTGATGTTTTGAGGAGAAATACAGACATCATCCAAATGGACAAATTTGGGAGCAGAGCCCTGTAAGGTCAGCAAAGGTTGGACGAACAGTCTTGTGCTCATGAGCCTGATTATTCTCTTGATGTTGTAAAACATTGCACCACCAGTGATGTCAGTGATGTTATCCCTGATCTTCCTGAGGAGAGAACCACAAATGTGTGTGAAAACATGAAAACAAAAAGCCACCTATGACGCTTTTACAAACCAGCTGCACTGCAAAACCACACTGCCAAGATTAATTTCATCCACTAGCCACGTGTTGCTTCCTATCTCCAGTTTTCCAGCTATTAGCTGTCACTGTGGTTTATACTAATGGATGCATTTTTTTGTTTTCAGAGGATGCTAATGATAATTCCTTGGATTAATTTTGTTGTTTTTACATGACGGAGTAATTGGGTGTTAGCGTTACACCCAAACTAAAACACAGCGCAAAGAAACAGAAACCACAATCGATAACAACTTAATTCTGTCGGGTTTTAAACTGTTTGGAAAAGCCTGTGGCCAGCTCTGTGCCCATCAGAACTGGCCCTGGAGGCCAGAGGCTGTGTCCCAAGGCAGAGGGAGGGGTGTGCTCACTGTGCTCGCAGTGCCTGCCCATGAAGCCCGTCCGGCACGTGCACTGCCCGCTGATGTGGTCGCAGTCGGCTCCGTTCTGGCACTGGCAGATCAAGGCACAGTCCTTCCCAAAAAACCCCAGGGGACACCCTGCAACACAAGCAGAGGGAGGGGGGAGAGGGGTGAAACAGCTGCTCTGGAGAGTGGAAGACAAACATTCTGGTTCAGTGTGTTAGTGAGGGTTGTTCTTGCAGCTCCTGAAACGGAGAGTGCTGTAAGCGCAAGGGACCAAGACCTGCCTCGAGTGGAGTGGTTTAAAACACACATCAGGCAAAAATGAGGTTGGGAAATGGTGCTGGCAGCAGAGGTTCTGAAAAGACAGCAGGGACAGCTCCTTGAAGAAACTGGCTTCCAAAGAGATTTGAGGTAGGAGGAAGAGGGCACTTTGGGAGTCTGCCCATAAGTCAGTGAACCTCTGGACATGATTTCCTTCATAGTTTATAATGAAGCATTAAAAAAGCCAAAACAACAACATATTGTACCTGAGCTACTCACAAAGAAACCATTTCAGTATGAAGAAGACACACCACTGCAAAGAGATCATTATTCACCAGCAGGAAGCAAAAAACCCCTGATAGCTGACAGCTGAACCAGCATAGTGAATGTCTCCCAGAACTGCATCCATATGGTCCTGTAATGTATCTGTTATTTCCTGCCACTATGACATTACTCATTTTAAACAGCAAAGTTCTGATTTTATGAAAAACATGTATTTGAACACTGAATGCAAAACACAGTCAGCAGTCCTATTTTTCTTGAGGTCTACAGGAGTTGTGGCCAAGATCACAGTCAGTGAGATAAACTGAATTGAAGGTAAACCAAACTGAAAGTGTAATATGAAAAAGAAGTCATATTTACCCATATTTATTCCTAACAAATGTTTGTTTCTCAAACTTTGTATGAACTCTTGGCCAACACATAAGGAATGACACGTATCTACACCCAGTCACTGCACAGCCATTTTACTTTAACAAAAAGCTCTTGGGGGAAAAAAAAAAATCAGTATTAATATATTATTAAATGAAGAAAATTGCAAACGAAATTATGATGTTATAGTCTAGTGAAATCATCTTTCAAGGTTCTAAATAAAAACAGCTTCTGTATCAATACTTGAATTCCAGGTTCAAGCTGTTCTGGAGGATAACTCTGTCACTGATGATTCAGACTAAGAGAGCATAAAATTCACTTACTCTGTGTGCAGTAAAGGCCAGTCCAGCCCGGGGTGCACTTGCACTCCCCATCGTAGGCACTGCAGAAAGCTCCATTGTGGCAGTTGCACGTGTGGATGCAGTTTGGTCCCCAGTGGGAAGGTGGGCAAGCTGCAACAACCCAGAGCAATTAATTAACCTCAAATGACAAAGGTTCCTTGATGCACATGAATAGAGCTGCTTCCATTCACACATGAGCACTGCTTTGTTCGGTGTTCGCTGTTTTCCTCCCGAGTTCATGTTTTGGGCTGCTCTGTTCTGAGCAAACAGCCCTAGATTTATTCATTTATTTCAGCTAAAGCATCATTTTACTCCAGGTAAAAAGTGCTGAAAAAATAATAAGTGAGTGAAAAATGCATACTCGATACTCAGTAAATAGGACATTCATAGCAGCTTTCTCACAGAGAAAGCCATTAGCTTTCCTTTCTTCACTTTTTTTTTACTCTGCAAACAGTCAAGGTGATATTACTTTTAAACCTCAAAAAGTGAAGGAAAACAGAGAAGGCTGAAACTCCTATATAGCCTAGAGCTTTAGATCCAACACTGAGCCTGCTTCTTGTGCTTCCACTGTTAAATTTTATGTATTTGCCTAAACGTGGTGAAGATAATCAGGTCTGTACCTTAATCTGGTTAACTCAGTTGCTTCTGTGGGTCCAATAATCAATATAATATTTCTAAACACAAAGTAATTATCCAATAATCAATATATAATATTTCTAAACACCAAGTAATTACCCACAGAATGGAGATTATTTTGTGCACAATCATGTCGACTCATTATGAGACAGAATTTACTGGCTGCTTTGGAAATGTCATGATGGATGAGTCTGATGCTATGTGCTGCCACTAGAACTGTGAAGTGGTTCCAAAATACTAATTACTATTCAGAGACAGCAAAAGATGATTTTCTTCATGGCAGAATATCACTAAGTGAAGAGGGTACTCTAAGAATAGGCCCTTTCTGTTGAGTAGGATTCTCATCTTGAGGGTTTTTTTTCTTTAGTAAAGAAAGCAGTACTTTAAGTACTAGTTAGCATTTTAAAAAATAAATAGTAAAATAAATAATTATTTAGTATTTAAAATAGTTTTATGGAAGTACAGTGTCATTATTTCATAGGAGCAAAGCCTTGGTTTTATTCCTGTGTCAATTTAAAAGGGTGGTAACTCCTTATTGTTTTGTACTGATCTGGTTGCCTGAGACCAATAAAACTCTTGAATCCTTTAAACATTTGCATAATGAATCATGTGTAAGAGGGCTGTACTTTTCCAAAGTATCACCTTTCCCAAATTTCAGTTCATTAAAAATTATATTACGATGAATAAAAAAAACCCCACTAAGTTTTTTTTTTTTATTACTTTCACTTCAGTTGTGCCTTGTAATTATTTTTTTTTTTGTTTTGTGTTTGAAATTAGTGGTCAGCTAGGAAGGAATGTAAATCACATACAGGCAAAAGGTTAGAAGTTTAAAAAAGGTCGCTGGTTCTGAAAGAAATTAATGGAATCATTATTTTCCATGTGAACGAAAGGCCTTTATACAAAGCAAATAAACTTCCTCTGTTATGGTCTGTGAGCACAGCCTCAATAAACACTTCCATTCATATTGCTGGCACCATTTTCTTGATATTGATGCAGTGAGTAAGTCCCTCCTCCTCCTAAATACCCCTATTCTGCTACTCTCCCAACTACCTACTTATTTTACCACAAAAACAGGGACCTTTGTAGCCACTGGCTTCCACAGGAATGGGCCCAAGATTTATTTTGGTATCATACTGGGCTGTGCATGCTAATCACTCCACAGAATTTAGCCAGGAAAGTTGTTTTTTGGGTTCTTTTCCCAAACTGACCAGATGTTACTCTGCTCTTGTGCAGAGCCTGTTAACCTGGGCCAGTCAAACTGTAAATAATACAAACCAATGAGCCATGTTATTAAAAAATGCACTTCCCTGGAAAGCCCAGCACAAAGTCTGACATTTCAGGGTATGGTACAGCTGCTTCTATTCACAAAAGTGGGTTGAGTGAAATTTTGGCATGTGTGTGTTTCAGACTGTGTGGGTTTTAGCACCTTATGGGATTGGATATGCTTCTTGTGAGAGTTTTCCTTAAAACAGTTCTTTCCTCTAATTAGTAAATCTCATAGACCCATCCAGGCATATGGGGAGTGACTGTTTAATAAAGTAATTTCACAAAGAATAGTAAAATTAGGACCTTCCCTTATTTTTAAGTCAGTAGCAAAAAGCCCAGTGAGTTCAGCACATGAAGACAATACTCATTGAGTGAGGTAGAATGACACTAAAAATGTCTATCTGTGAAAACACTTATAAAAAGGAAGAAAGAGGAAAATCCATCACAGAGTTACAAGCACTTAAAAAAAAGCCATAGTGAAAAACTTCTTAACAAAATGTTCAAATGCTTAGTGAGAACAAGGATGGTTGTGCAGCCAGAGCACTATCCTATGTGTGAGAAAATTTCAGCTTTGTTCTTGGCCTGGCTAGAGAAGTTTAGGATCACGCCATTATTTACATGAAGTCCTAATTTCTGACTTAAGACAGTGGTTTTTTTACCAGAAAAAAAGAAGAAAAAAAAAGGAAAAAAGAAGGTATTTTAAATAGCTGCACCCTGATTATTTGTTCTAAAATTAGAGGTGAAAAAAACTGCTGGTACTTACGCTGAGAGCAGTCACTACCAATCCATCCAGGGTAGCACTGACAGGATCTATCAATAGGATTACAAGTCCCATTATTGGTGCAGGTGCATATTCCAGCGCAGTTCTTCCCAAATCTGCCACTAGGACATACTGAAAAGGCATTGTCAGAATTAGAAATCCTTAGTGATCAGAGCAAGATCTTATTTTCTGTATTTCAGGAGAAAACAACCAATATTTGGATTGACAGAGGTATTGCTTAGTATAAGGGTAAAGTGAGGGAAATATAGGTTGGATCTTAGGAAAAAGTTTTTCATGGAAAGAGTGATAAAGTACTGGAATGGCCTGCCCAGGGAGGTGGTGGAGTCACCATCTCTGGATGTGTTTAAAAAAAGACTGGATGTGGCACTGGGTGCAGGGTTTAGTTGAGGCATCAGGGAATGAGCTGGACTCAATGATCTTGAAGGTCTCTTCTGACCTGGTGATTCTGTATTATAAATTACAGTGAATACAATATCCATTTTGACTACACAAATAATGCAATTTAGACTACACAGGGTTTCACACTGAAGGGTGAAACAACTTAAGGTTTCTGATTTATAAACTGAACATTCCACAACAGAAAACATCTTCGGTTTCACAGCTCCCAAGTGATGGAATGGAAATCATCCCATGGAGTCTTTAAGGCCAGCTGTACCTTCATTGCAGAGGGCTCCTGTGAATCCAGGCAGGCAGTCACACAGGCCAGTGATGTGGTGGCAGGGGCCACTGCTGTGCACACACTGGGGGCAGGTCTGGCTGCAGCGGTGGCCGTAGAACCCCGGCGAGCAGACTGGAACCAGAGAGGACAAACTGTCACTGCTGCTGTCCTGCCATCAGCCACCCTTGCAGGCCACCTGCTCCTGGCTTGGAACTGGCCCTGCTTTCCAAACCCAGAGGTGGTCCTTGTTATTTGTGCAGCTCAGTGATTTACACTCCCCAAAACAAGATCTGCTCCCTCTCCGCAAGGATTTGGTGTATTCTGGTTCATCACGACTTTGTTGACATTCCACTACATGTCAAGCCACCCTGAACTTGGATAATGTTTGGAATGCATACATTCTTTTATTTAACTAAACAAGGACATCTTTTGAAGCACATCTGAAGTAACAGAGAGAATTGTTTTATCTCTAGATGAGTAAGGTCATCTTAGACCTTGATTCCTGATGTGTTTTCTAATTTGGAATTCAAATAGCCACAACTTCACTGGATAAAAAGCACAGATGTTTTCCAATCAACCTTTCTTTTACATGGTAACAGAGTCACTTTAACTTTCAAAGAACCTGAGACCAGAAATACAGAGTTGTGCAGTTAATTGTGATGCTAAAAGCACGAGTTTCTCAAAAAGAAGAAGAAAAAAAGGGGAGAAAAAAAGGCTGCTTCTCCTTCTTTGTTGATCTAATCCCTTTTGGCATTTATTTCCTGATAAATTAGAATATTAGGTAAGAGATCAAGAGAAATACCTGAACAGCTGCAATTAGCACTGACTAAACTACCTTGGAATCTTTTCAATATTTCAATTTCATTGAAGATTCAGTATTTTAATTACACACTTGATACAAGTTATATGGCCAGGATCTCTCCAGAGAGATTAACTTCTCCAAGTGAAACAGTGCCAAAAGGTCTTCCTGTTTACTGAAAAGGCAGTTTCTGACCAAGATCCAAATTATTCCTATGACCTTTGTCTTCCCAGCCTGCAGACCATGCCTCAGAGGGGCACTGGACTGGGAGTCTCTTGTCCAGGTTATAGGCACAGTTCCAAAACACCAGGGAACATTTTTATATGGCAGAGTAACACTATGGATGCACTGATTGACTGCAGGGCCCTCAGAGATTAGATAGTGAGAATAATTAGTGCTCACAGTCAGAAATGCTCAAGGAATACTAATGCCACACTGATGTGGGATTAGCAGTGCCATGTCACAGCCTTCAGCTGGAAATGCTGCCATTCCTGGACTGACAGAACTTCACCTTCCTCTGGTTCTCCTTCTCCCTGACAATGACCATCAGGTCATCTCCTGCCTTTTAAGCCTCTTTTGGAAGAGCCAGGAGCATCTTTGCTTGCCCTTAACCCACCTGCTCCAGGATCCTGTTTCTGGGAGTCCTACTCTGGAAACTGGGCTCCTCTTCAGTTCCAGACAAGTCACATTTCTCTTCCCTGAACACTTTTCCCTCACAGATTTAGTGATTCAGACTGAAAAAAGCTGAGCTGCTGGCAAACTGTGACACATCTTGGGAGGGCAGACTTATTATTTACCTCCCTCATTCTGGCAGGACTTTCCTTAGTTCATCTGTATCTCTCTTGGTGAAATTTGTATTTTACCCAGACAAGTTTCTCAAAAGGAGCCATGGGTATATCTGACATCCTCTGCTTACTGTGGGGCCTGATCCCACTGACTATTCTCACAAACCAAGTGTTAAAGCCCCAAATATTAACTAAGCTAATGGTCCCCAGCAGACAACAGGAAGGCTTTTAGTTTCTAAAACTCAAGTATGTTTTATTTACCTGTATCACAAACTTCACACTCATCAATCACGTTTGGAAATGCTTTAGAATGGAACCCCCTATGACATGTCTTGGAAAGTCATGTTCATAACAGTGCCACAGGACAGACAGTGAATAAAAAGAAAGCTGTACCATAACAAGAAGAGCACTTCTAGATGGAAACATTTGTTCCTTTCAGGTAACCATTTTTTTTCCTGAATATTCATGTATTTTGACAAAATGTCCAATCAAGGAGTGTTTCTAATCTTTCACACTACAATTAGCAAAGCATTAGGATGCTGTATGGTATGTTTCCCAAGCAACTGAGGGAGAAACAGAGATTTTTAAAGCATTTATGTTGTCCTTACTTCTCTGGCAAGTGGTGCCTCTGTATCCTGGTGCACACTCACAGATCCCATCATCTGGAGAGCAGGATGCTCCATTTTTGCAGTAACAAGGCAAGGAGCAATTTGGACCCCACTGTCCCTCAGCACACACACTGTCACAGTGAATACCTGCAACCACAAACAAACAAAACATCTGTGAAGAGCTCTTGTGCACAGTTAGGTTAAACCTCTGCTTCTCAGAGGACTGAACTTTAAAACACAGCTCACACAACCTGTTTATCAAAACATCACTAACATCAGGAATTTACAACAAGATAAACCTGCATCTCTGTTCCTGCCTTCTCCAGAATGGTGAATTTCCCTCATATTCCAGTTTTGGTGAGAGGTACATAAATGGCTTTTGCTTCCTCCATAATGGCTGTTTCAAAACAGCAGAAGATTTTTGGTTTCAGGTTTTATGTTTGGGAAATACACGACAGAAGGTATTGCAGGAACTTTTCCCTCTGAGCATTCTTTGTGTCTGATATAACTTGTGTATAATAATGGGGTGCAGGACACGGAATGATTTCTAATTAGTGGTGAGCTGATTACTGCTCAGCCTCGTACTGAATGGAAAAATGCAGTGCACACAAAGGGTTTCCAAACACACCATGTGAGCATTCCAAAATGCTTAGCTGCCACAGTGTTAAGGATGCTGGTCAGTCAGTGCTTTGTTTAACCTGTTTTGGTATAAAATTGATTGTAAAATGGCATAACCTGAATCCCTACACATAGACCATAATATAAAACATCCATTATAATCATCCAATCACAGTTATGTTTGCTGGGTTCTTTTGTTTGTTTGCTTGTCATTTTTCTTCATGATACAGCAACATTAAATATAATTTTCCTGCTTTTTAAGAAGCACTGTGCATGTTAAATACCAGCAGGCACCACCATGGAACTCAGACCTTATTGTGTCTGCAGCACTTTGCATTAACAATCAGGTTTTATTGTAATGCCTCTACTGAATGAACCCTCCACTAAGGGAAAAGTGGACTGGATCCAACCACAAGCATGTCTTGCTTTGTAAGTATTTCCAGCAAAATATGCCACAGGTTCAATGGCTGCCAGAGTCCTAAAAAAAGCAAAACAGCTTTACATGTGACAAGGAAAAAAACAAAATCTTTTATCTTTTTATGCCAGAACCTACTGCTTGTAAAAATCCTGAGAAATAATTACATGGTTTGCTGATAGATCAGACTGAGAGGTGATTCCTCAACACCCCCAGCATGTGCCTTGCAAAGCTGCCCATATCTAAAGACCAACTCTCTAATAAGAGGAAAGGTAGAACTCCAGACTCTTGAACTGTTTTTCTCTGCAGGACAATCAACAGACTGAAGAACCAAATATGTGTTTCAACAGATTGCACCAACCTGTGCCAGCAAGACAGAAGAACACCTGACTTTAAAAATCCAGATACTGACACTTGGTACACAGGCCACCTCAAAGCCCTAACTGCACAATGACCATTAGTACTGACCTAAAACAAACCTATTGTCAGAAAATGAAAGGCTGCTTACATCACTTCTTTCTCACTTTCTGCCTGCCTAGAGAGTGTCATTCTTCTGTCTCCATCCACATTTGAGAGTCAGTGCTGACTTGTTTCTCAGCAGTCTAGTTCAAACTTTTCATTAACTCATTTAAGCAAATTAAAGAGAGAGGTCTGATTCTGAGAGATGCTGGTGCACAACAGCAGTATGACATCACTGCATTTTAATTTTTTTTTTCTTCCCAGAAACAAGACCGCTTCTTCCAGCTGCTGCTTTGCCTGATGCTCCCAAACTTGAGAATTTGGGTCTCTAAGTCTGTGAAAACACAGGCAGAGCACCTCAGAGGGTGTTCTGCCATATCACACATAGCTGCACTTGGTGCACCCTGCTGCAGAAAAGACATTTTTCACAGCCTCAATGGGTGTCAGCCCTGCTCAGTGTATAATGGTCACTATTAACAAGCCAGTGGTTGCCAAGAGCTACCAAAGTGCATTATCTGAGATTATGTAGACCAGTGACATACAATAACACCAGGCTCAATTATACTGCCTTGATCTGTGCACAGAGGATGCTTTATGACAGCAGAGTGTCTGAGGGTGGTGCAGGCACACTGGGATGGGGAAGACAATGGGTCCCATGCTGCACAGAACCACAGGGCTTAAAACAGCCAGCAACTACCACTAAAAATGAAAAAGAAAGGGGGGAAAATGGCTCCTTCAGTACACATTAGGGAAAATCACTCCTTAGGGAGATTGAAAAAATCTGCCTTTTAATTCCCACTCCCATCCCTTACGAGGAGGTGAAGAATGGCATCACTCAACTTAGCAAATAAACAGTGAGCACTAAATGTCACTGAGTAAAAGTGATGAAAACATAGCACACTGCTGAAGACTGCTGAATGCTATTCTGTTTCACTGTAATTTTATTATATTCACACTTGATCGTTAGGAAAATCAATTTCACTCCTCTGAGTGTAAAGAACAAATGTAGCAAGGCAGAAATCATTTAGTTATTTACTGCACCTCTACTTATTAAAATAGTTTTCAGTCTCACTATTTATTTTAGTAAGTTCACAAGGCACTTAAAAACAACAAGTTGAGTTTTGTATCTTATAGTTGTAAAAACCAAATGTGTATTTTTGAGAAAGAACAGGTTAGAAATATTAAAGGGATTAAAATAATTAAAAATTAATTTCCAGAGTGATGCTTTTTATGAAATTTCGGCAAAGAAAGCTATGCTTTGATAGAAAAGCCAGAAATTATTCAGGAAAAAAGAAGCACTTTTACTAGAACTTTCAAAGCAAGATTAGACTCAGCTTTTACAACAGTGTTACCAACTGGTTTGATGACTGCCAAAGTTTCATGCAAGTATTAATCTCTTACACAATAAAATTGTTTTTTATTAATTTTTCATGTTGGTTCTGATACTGATAAGGATATCTGCAAGAAAATGTTTTTGCCAGAGCTATGGACAAAGAGCTCTTTGATGGCCTTCACAAGTTGCTAGGCAATAGCTGAATGGTCATGATAAACTTCAGCTAAGCTGCTCTGAAGAAATGCTCGTGCATTTAATGCCCAGTGCTTTATGCTGGGGGCCTCACATCCAAATCAGCATTCCCCCAGCATTCGTAATTGCATGAATGAAGTGAAGAATTCTTCAGGGATACCACTCCTTCTGCCCATGCTAGCAGAGTATTTGCACACTCCCTCTGCTGTATTTTTAAGTTGAGACTCAGTGATCCACCCGAGTCAGATCAACAAAGAGCTGATTTGTTTTAGGACTTGAAGAAGGGGGGGGAAATTACCAATTATTTCTTACTATCTTCTCAGGCAAATTTACTATGGAACAAGGGCTGTTTTACAGATTATTCTGTTCTCATTAGTCTGATAAAAGGTTATCCAAACTTTAAGAACTTACTTTTTTTTGTAAAGAACTGTATTTGCTGTGCAGTTTATGTTAACTCACATGGAACTTTCCAGTATAACCCCTCAGCATTAAAAACTATTTATATAGTGGTGTACTCCCCATGTGTCAGTGCAAAATTGGATATGTAGCAGGCCAAACTAAAGAAGGAACAAGACCTTCAAAGGCTGGAGGAATCCTGGTGTCATTAAAGCTAATGATGCTTTCCCATTAAGGTCCAAGAGCTCGCCCTTCATATTTGAGAAAAACCAACATTTCTATTAAAGGCAGCTGCAACTACTGATGGTGAGAATTACTTTCCTCATTTCTCTGTCAAGTAATGGATGGGCAGCCCAAAGAAAGGGAGGTGGTGAAAAATGTCACAGGCACTATTTTTAAGTACCCTCACTGTCTTTGAGGGAGTTACCTAACTCCACTGGTGAAGGTAGCCAGAGGAATTAATAAAGTGTCCCAAACTGAGGAGGTAATGAGAGGATCAGAGATTTTTCTGTAGAACTTCAGATTTCAGCTGCTTCACTGCAGCAGCAAGAGAGTCATGGCTGGAAGTTTTGCTAGGAAATTAGCTAGAAAAGATGTCAACAAGAACATCTGAGTTTGAAGGCAGACATCCTCATCTGCAAATTTTAGTGGCAAAATCCCTTTTGAGGTATTTGTAGTATCCTTCAAGGATAGCAAGGCCATACTCTTGCTACATACTCCAGAGGTGCTTTTCTTGCCATCTATCAATCTCTACACAGCCACCAGGAAGTAAGACTTCTCCCTTTTTTAACTTCTTCGTAGGCAGAAAACAGATACACTTTATCATTGATTTAAAGCTATTTTTTTCTAAAAGGGTGGTGTTTCTTCAACATAAAGATCCACCAGAGAACAGACATTGACACAGCAAAGTCCAGGTGTAGGGTGGAGCCAAACCTCTTATTGGAGAAATCCTCTCCCCATGTTTGAAAAGCAAATTTGTCATTTATCATGAGAGATATGATAGATAGATGCTCAGATATCATTTCATTTTGCAGCTCACTGAGTATTCCTCCCCATGGGGCCTCATTCTTCAGGAGGCCAGGCAGAACTTGTTGCAGTGGAGGGAAGACCATGTTTTTACAAGAGAATCTTGGCTTGGGTGCACTGGTGCTCCAGCAGCAACTCATTTTTGCTCCAAAGGTGAGCAAGACCCATGACAGAATTCTTCTAGTTCTTTTTTTTTTGATTTGTAGGACAGGGAAAAATGCATACTCATGGAAAACTGAGGGTCACAACAGAGCTGCAGCCTCCCAGCAAAACTGGGTGTTTCCACCAGCGGGGTGGGTGTCAGATGGCAGACCTCCCCTTTATAATCCAGCAACATATGTGCCTCTCAGAAATACTGTCAGAGGCACATGGAAGCACACAGAAACAACACATCTGGTGATGGGTGAGCTGAGTAACGCCAGCAGGTGTCCAACACAGAAAAAGTCACCGACACCCCTCCTGCTGCAGCCTGAGGGTGAGCGCTCGGCCCGCTGGTGAAATGTGGGCTGGTATTACTGCATCTGTCTTTTCCAAAAACCACTGCCATTGTTTTGGTACAGATAGCAGACTGGTGGTATTTCATAATCCCTGGCATCACATAGCCTTTAAATTGATTTTGAGAGTAACAAATGTCGCGCCACCCTGACGTGACATCTCCTCGCAAATGCAAAGGTGCCGCACCAGTGATGTGTGATCAGGAACATCCACATCACTGCAATTACACTAATAAACTGTCTGGAGGGAAAAAGCTTTTGCCATTTTAATTAATTAATCATTTTGCTTTACTTAATTTAATTGATTAATGCTTTAATGTGAAATCTCTGTTTGCAAGAATATGAGTTCCCTAATCTTTCAGGAAATTTGGGAGAAATTTATTTTGACAGCTGCCTGCAGAAAAGATGATATTAAGGGATGAAACTATTAGGATGCTCGCTGAATTGCTTGTTGAGAGAAGTGTTAGATGTACCTTTATAATGGAAGTTAACCAAAAGTTTGGGTAGAATGTAATAGGAGAATTATCATTCCCTACCAGGAGAGTGTATTTTCTGTGTGTTTCTTCTGTTTTCTATTTTAATAGTTCTCACTCTTTTCCACTCTCTGGCTACTGAGAAATGAAAAAGAATTTTCCCTCCAAACGAAAAAGAAGTTATTTATAAGATACATTGAAAATGTCAAGGGATGAGGGAGTTTGGGGCAGACATCATCCTCTGTGTGGGCGGATGTTTCTCATTTGTGCCATCCTGTCATGTGGCTCCTGGAACGTGAAGGAATGGTCAGACTGCCAGGAAAAAAACATCACCCTTAACTCTTCCTTCCCTAAACAGAATTAAGCTGTTGGAGAGGGAAAACATTTTCCTAACTACAAAAGAGCAGAGGACTTCTAACAGGGGTCCCTGTAAACCTAAGTTGCTTTTGTTTAGCATGAAACAGAACCCAAATGAAAACCAGCAACCCCAAATAAAAACAGAAATCTAATGAAAGTTAATTTTAACTGTTTCTTGACTCTTATAACACAACAGTCAAAAACTGAACTTTTACTCCTAAGCAGAACCTAATAAGGAAAAGAGAACACCCTGGGCATGCTCAAAAACAAACTAAAAACTACTTAACAAAACTAAACCTCAGAGCATCTCGCTGCTGACCCAGTGGGGAGCTGCAGCTCTGTCTGGAGGCTGAGGCCAAGCCCTCGTGCCCACGTCAGCAGCCCAGAGCTCCCTCACACCCTGAGGTCACTGAGCCACCCTCCCCATGCAGCATTTCCTGCTCCCCAGCCTTGTGGGACAACTGTGTCACTCCTTCTTTTGCTTCTGAAATGTTACATAAACTATTCCCTCTGATGAAATTCCCTGGGGGAAGTGCACATAACTGTTCTGTTCACAGGGCTGAGGAAGATGCTGTGTTTTAAAGTATCTTTTCAGAAAGTCTGTGTTGTTTTGATGGCATCAAAACATTTTGGGAAGTTCACCTTGGCGTCATGGATTTATTTGTGCTTAAAACAAAAAAATACTCGCAAGTTCACGTTTTAAAGCTTCCTCAAAATGTATTTCTTTTTAACACTGGTTAAAACTGGTTTAACACCAATGGTTTTAAACAACTACATCTTCCATTTGGGTTAGATAAGCATTAAACTGATCCAGAATCTGTTTTTCCCTCTCTTTGTTTTTCAACTAGGTAGGCTGAAAAACAAACCCACCCAAAACCAGTATGTCTCTGATGGTCACTTTCACAAATCTAACGCCAAAAAAAAAAAAAAACAAAACAAAAAAAACCAACCAACCTAAGAAAAGAAAAAAAAAGAAAAAAAAAAAGGAAAAAATAAAAAAAGCTAAGTCACTCGTCACTCTAACATAATCTATTTCATTTTAGAAGCTCCTGTATTTTCCATACATCCTCCACCTGCTTCTCCACACAACTCTATGCACAACCTCCCTCCTTAATCCTACAATCTTCTGCTATTCCTGCAATGCACTGTTACAGCACAGCTATTTGAGAGCCCTTTCCTGAAGTATTCCCTCCTTTTTTTAATCATTCCAAATATAAGCATCTGCACAAAGCCTGGATTCCTTGCTGGGTATTGCTCTGACAGGCAAAGTGTGGGAGGAGGATTTTTCCAGACACTGAGTATAAAGTGAGCTATGCTGTGGATGCTGTAAAGTGTCTAGACATCACCAACATGTCAAAACTAGTCTGTCACACACATGCTGCTCTGGTGACATCATCCAGGGATGGGGGGCTCCATTTTATCAATAATTAGGCCTGAAGTCTCTTTCTTGTGAAGTCTTTTTCCTTTCTAAGAATGAAGGCCAAGTAAGATTGCACTACACGAAATTACTATCTTATGTCTTTATCTTATTATATAAAGTATATTATTGATACATTATCCTTTCCCATACATGAATCCAAGCACAGTCAAGGTTTGTGCTGCACTTGAAGCCTCTGTCACACCCTGGGTTAGTTATTATCACACTGGCCAGGTAATTTTTATAACCTGTTATAAAAAACACTGCTAGATTTTTAATCTGGTCTTTCAGAACTGCCTGTTTTAACCTGGACCCATTCATTGACACATTTTGACCCTGATTGTCTGTCTCCATTTTAGAAGACTCACAGGATGTGCTTCAAACTGTGCCTTTAGGATTTGTGAACAGCTCTACCTACCTGCACTGTTAAGATGAGCAACTCTTCACGTGTTTTTATGGTGGGTATTCTTTGATTAATACATTTAGTAATCTATGAGATCACATTTTGAGCAGATTCAAATGTAATTTTGTGGAAATGTGTCCAAACACACACAAAATTACCTGAAAACTACCTGAAAGTTAAGGACATTAACATCATAACAAAATAAACACAAAGTACTGTCATGAAAAATAGCAATAGCTGGCATAAGGCTAATAGTATTTTTTCATAATTCACTCAGGTAGCTTCTACTGTTTTCTGCACTCCTGAGGCATCTGAGAGGCTGATGGCAAGTCACACTGCAGCTTGTGGGAAGATAATTGAACCAAAAAAGTCCTGCCTCAGTTAGGTGAGGGCTGGCTCTTAAAGCTTCTCTCACTCACACTGAGAGAAAATGGTCTTCTCAAAGAGATAACACACAGAAAAAATAAGTAAATAACAGAGAGGTTTGGTCTTCCAGAGCAAAGCAGGAGCTCTTCATGCCTGTGTGTCTGTATCCCCTAGAGATTTCCACTTCCTACCCCCAGTAATCATAAAAGCCATGTTCATCTGAACAGAAAGTAGAAAAAACAGCAGGTAAGCTGTAATCAGCTACAGTTAATCAACTTGAATTGTAGACACCAAGTATTATGTACTTCAAACAAGATGCTGGCAATTCATCCACAGAGCTAGGAAGAAAGAGCATACAAAAATAAAGATTTGGGAAAAAAAACAGTAGTAAGACTGTATCTATCTGAGGAAATTATAAGCTCACCTCCACCTACTTTGTCTAAAAGCAACATAGAAAAAAAGAAGACAATTCTATCATGAGCCTACAATCAGTGAGGCTAAACATTAGAAGAGTAGAATATGTCTAAAATCACAAATAAACCACAAATCACTGATTTTCAGAGCACAAACATGCTTTGCTCATTTAAGGTTTGTTTTTCACGCTGACTCCTCATTATTAAGTGGAAGGAGCCCACATAGACATTTGATGTGAGATCTGACCCTTCCAAAAATGCAGCATCACAAAGAGGCACCTGGAACACTCCAAGAGGGGCAAACTTACAGTGTTAATTAAACTTTACAGAAGATCAAAGAGCTCTTCCAAATTTAAAGCTTAGAAATCCTTGTGAGACTTAAAACTCCCTCCTAGAGATAAAGGGAACACTTCATGATATCTGCCTTTCTACATGGTTCCACCATGTTTTCAAAATATCTTGCTCTCCACCAGCAAGAGGGAGCAACAACAGTGCCCAACACAAATTTTGGTGAATGATTCAACTGACATGGTTCTTAAAATCACAATGCCAAAAAAAAAAAGAAGTTGTGAGAAAATTAGCACAGTTTCTGCATGGCTGTTTTGGTTTGAGACAAGTTATGAGGTTGATAAGGACAATGGCTCATCCTCTTCTTGGCTGCCTGAACAAAGCTTTCTGAGTTCCTGTACATGATGCTTTATCCCAAAGCTGCCAGAACAACCTTGGGTATTTACAGCTGATCACCACTTTTGTAAGGAATGGTGTAGGTGCCCAAGCTTTAAAGTTTCCCTTTCCATTCCCAGTTTTCTGCAGATCACACTGGACAAAGCTCCCCCACCGGTGAGTCACGGGAGGGACACAGTGGCCACAGAACAGGGGCCATTTCCTTTTCCAACCTCACAAACTCTTCCTCTGCCCACAAAACCAGGTCCCACTGGGGGTCAACTCTGTTTTTGTGCTTGCCAAGGGTGTCTCCTGTACCTGACCATCCCGGGAGGCAGCGGCAGTAGCCCGTGGTGGGGTGGCACCCGTCCGCGTGGCTGCAGTCACAGCGCTCGGCGCAGTCCAGGCCGTAGGTACCGTCCTGTGGCAACAAAAAAACACAACACCCTGGAGATGATGGCAGCTGGGAGTTAGAGGAGAGACAAGGTATGGTCAGCCCAGCCTCAAAAAGCAACCACAGACCCTCTCTTCAATCTCCAGGCTGCTGTTATTGTAAAATACTTGTGGCGTTTGGAACGTGTCAGCATCCGACACTTTCGTTCTTTCATTAAAGAGGGGAAGATAAAGAGTGAATTATGCTCTCTTGAAAAATCCCAGACTAAAGCAATTAAGTCTCCTTTCTGCATCAAACCCTGAGATCTCTGCTTATGGGTCAAAATGGGTACCACACAGAGGCATAATTTTAAAGTAAATGAGTGAAAACCATTAAATTACAAGATACTTTCAGTGTGAGGTTCACTGCATAAATAATGCGAACTATCACTTTCTTTTGATTAGAAATATTTCTCTTGATTAAAAACATTTCTCTCTGCACTAAAACACAAACTCCATCAAAAAGAGATAATAATCTCTGGCTATGGAGCACTGCACAAAACAAAACTTTTATTTTTACCTATGCAACATTTTTTGAACCAGCAAGAGATTAAAGTTCCAAGTTGAATCACCCTGTTGGTGCATTTCTTTTTCCATGGGAAACATCTAAACATTTTAATTGGCTTTTCCTGCTTCTTTCATAGAAGCTGGCACACAGATTTATGTATAATTTCACAAAAAATCAACCTAAGAAATGGAGAAGAGCAGATTCTTTACAATCTCCAAACAAGGCAAAGTATAAAAGTCAACTGGTCTTGAATAAAAAGTGTCAGAACCAAATTAAAAAAAAAAAAAAAAGAAAAAAAAAGAGCATGGAAAAAAAGGCCAGTATCATTTACAGTAATACTTCAGGGTTACCCAAAGCAAAGACAAAAAAAGGAAAGAATCATGTCAGGTTTAAACCCCATTCAGAGCTAAAAACTGGTGTCAGTCACATTAAAAATCTGAATAAAACCTATATGAAAATTAATCTGCTGTTCTTTGATGTTCATGCATACATTCCAACCAAGTGCCACAGGATTTAGCTATTCAACTGTCAGTCTTTCAAGACTAAAGTAGAACAAAATCTTACATTACTTCAATGTAAGAAGCCTTTCACTGATCTCAACAATACATTTTTATATACAGAAAAAGAAAAGATTAAGCATTTCCTTTGCATATAACCAGATTTGGAATAAAAGGAAATCCTCAAACATGCTGTTGAAAAGCAGTATTTTTAGCCTGCTATGTACTTGGACTGAAGTCCAAACTGCAGTTCAAATCTTGAACAACAATCTGAGCAGTGATAATAATGTTCTGAAGTTGCTGAAACAAATAGAAATACATTGAGTTAAATAAAGTCTCTGCTCAGACATGAAAAACATTTCAGACAACTGGAAGTATCTGAACTATTTTAAAATAAATTATTGTATTTATTATTATTTGAATAAACAATTTCTGTTTATTCCCCTTCTCTGGATTTTGAAGCAGAATTTGCATTTGAAATAGGTAAATGCTTATGGACATTGCTTGGTGCAGACGGAGAGAGGGAGAGGAAGACAATGAGCTGGGGCAGGCTGAATGATCTGATACAGAAATGCTTTTAAGCTTTATTTTACTAAGTTTGGGATAGTGATGCAATTGCTCTGAAATGATACATATCTTTTTTTAATGTCAGTTTTGGAAGAGCTAATGCAGCTTGGGAGGTCTGATCACCTTTCAGAATCAGGCACTAAGTGATAAACAAAGCTGCTTGAGAAAACTGAAAAATCAGTCTTCTGATGGAGATGCATTGCTGGAAACACTGCACAGGTGGTACTTCCATCAGCTTTCCAGAATATATTCCATTTCCTTTGCACCTTACTCACTATAGGAGTGCTTCATCTTAAAACCAAAAACCAAAAAATCACCCCTGAGTGTTCCTAGTGCAGTACAGCAGAAAAAATTTCCATTGAAAACGAGGTGATTTCCAGCTTTCTGCTGTAGTTCAGCTACTCCCATCATGCCATTGCTCAGTAGAGCTTGTCCAAACTGAAAGAAGCTTAAATGTGATATGGGAGGGGAATTTACAAGGTGTGTGTCTACTTTAGGTGATTCCTTTGCAGGTACATCAAACCAACAACCTGCTCTCCAGATACACTGCAAAAGTTAACAATTGACACAGGAAGGGAAAAGAAGAGGAGAGAGCAGTTTACTTTAATAAGTTTTGCTAAAAGTTTCCCAGAAAATTGACGTCCATCACTGAAAACAGTTGACCCTGGAAAAACCCACTTTTTAGAAAATACATATATATATATTTTTTTTAAATGTATGAAATATAATTGAAACAGAACAGTTACACAATAAAACAAATCCATTTCGAATTTTATGATTTAAAAATTTCTGAAATGATAAAATGATTGAATTTACGTATTTTATTTCCCCAAACCTGCAGAATATAAGGTGGAACAGAACTGGTAAGAAGCATGCCACTGTATTCATAATGATTTCTGATTTTCCAAAGTCTGGAGAGAGTAGAGAAGCCCCAATAGAAAAGCAAAGACCTGTGATGGAACTTGGTGGTGAGAGTAGCTTCTCACTTTTGACTGAGAAGGAATGAAAATTCTTTATTCATACTGTAACACAGACCTAAGAAAAAAAGTAATTAAAATGACATTATTCGATTTGGGGTGTATTTTTTGTATTTTTCTCTCATTATTTACACTTAAAAGTAGCTGAAGAGTAGCAGTTGGATAACATTTGATGAAGAAATGTTAGAAGAATTACTAGTGCCTGTCCCTGCACTCCATCCTGTGTGCTCCAAAGGGATTCATGCCCATGGAGACAAAGAATGACAGATGCCCCTCCCTGCCCAATATTCTCCTACAAAACCTCAAAATTCAGTGGAATTATTAAACTACCTGGCAAGGGAGTTCACATTTCTCTCCCCTCCACCCAGGGGCACAGGTACAGGTTCCATCCAGAGCATTGCAAGCCCCTCCATTGAGACACTGGCAGGTCAGGTTACAGCCCAGTCCCCACGTGCCACTGGGACAATTTATGGAGCAGTCCACACCATGCCAACCTGCCAAAAAAAAAAAAAAAAAAAAAAAGAAGGGATTAAAATCAGAAATTAATCAAGTTTTTCCCCCATTCCTCTCAGAGGATGTTTCATGTGCCTGAGATGGGCAATACTGGGGTAAAATTCACTGCAGGGTTTATCAGCTGCTTCAGCTGAGGGCTTGTCCAGGTTGGAACAAAGGTGTTCAAGGGCACCTTGTAACATCTGTGCACAGCACACATCTGCAGATGGGTGCCAACAAGCAAAAGAGACTGATGGAAGATCTGAAATGAAAATAGAGACACCTTGACATTTCTCTGAGAAGCTCTAAACTACACTGACAGTGTTAAGGTGTAGCCTGAAAATAATTAGGAACATTTTCCCTGGGCTCAAGCTGCTGCTTTTGTAATTGTTTCACCAGCATTCAACTCAGAGAGTCCTGTAATATATTTTTAACATGTATCTAACCAAAAAAGGAGATAAAACATAGAAGTACTGCATATATTGGATCATCTGAGGAAACACAGAAGACCTTTTAGATGATTTCTGTACTTCTCTCCAAATACAAAATGAAATGTAATGGGAAATAGCTCTAAAATTCAGTATTCACCACTGATCCTGCCTGATAGCAATGGTTTGCAGACTGGATAGACTGGGATGTGAATAGATTTTTTAAAATGTCACCATCCATCAGATTCAAGAGGAGCAGTGTGAGGCAGTCAGTCACATATTACCACCACCAGTGACACAGGCCAAGCTTCTAATTTTGTACCTTGTTTACAGTAAGTGGAGGGAAAAATAAATCTGCACTGAGACTGATCAATAGGCTATGCAAAACACATGCACAGAAATCAGGCTGCCTCGTGCTTCATTGATAACTTCAAATTTAGGGGTCATTTCAGGAAAAAAATGTATTTTTTCTAATTTGCCTAGGAAATTGAGACACTTTCCCTCAGCTGTCTTCCCAGGAATTATTATCTTCCTTTGTTTAGATGACAAGTACCCAGGTTCAGTTTAATTTTACTTTTTGCTGTCTTTTTTTCACTGTAGTATGATTAAACCTGCATGGGGTACAGGAAAACAGGATTCTGCATTGCCCAAGAAATATTTTTTATCCTCCTGCTCTAGCTGCGTTGCAGGATCTACCTGAACAGGGTTAAATTAGCCCCACTGTCTCTGGAAAGAGTAAAAGTTCCACATTTGCTGCATGACTGATTTAGCAGTGTCAGTCCCTGAAAAATTTAGTGGCTATTTGTCTAGCAAATATCTGTTTAGATGGGATATTGGGAATTAGGAATTGTTCCCTGGCAGGGTGGGCAGGCCCTGGCACAGGGTGCCCAGAGCAGCTGGGGCTGCCCCTGGATCCCTGGCAGTGCCCAAGGCCAGGCTGGACACTGGGGCTGGAGCAGCCTGGGACAGGGGAAGGTGTCCCTGCCATGGCAGGGGGGGAACAAAATGATCTTTAAGGTTCCTTCCAACCCAAACTGTTACCAAATCCTCCAAAATCCTTGGTATAAATAAATCCCACTGTCTTTTCTGTGTCAGCAAGTCAGGCATTAGTTTATTCCTGGTCAGGGTCTCTGTGTGTGTGTGGCTGACAAAATTCTGGCCACCACACAGATGCAGACACAAAACTTTTTCACCGATTTATCCATTTTTGGCAAACAAAGAAATTATTATTCATTGATTCTAAATTACATAATTCTCTGTCATTACATAGCATTCTATCCTCTATTGGTAATTGATTCCTCACTTCTCAGGCTAATTAGTTCGTATTTTTTACTCTTTTTATTATCTTTTCCCCAGGTAGGGAGTTTCCAATACACATATATGGAGTCTTTGTTATCTTCTTGTCTTTGTCATCTTCTGGTTTCTGCAAAATGTCTTTGTAGCCCATAAATTCTGCATTTCTTGTATTCATTTTGAACAACACATCTCTCTCTCTCCCCCCCTCTCCCAGGCTTTGTTCACTGAAGCATATCAAAGTTAGCTAAGGAAAACTTTAAGTTTCAGTAACTTTTCCCAAGCTGTATTCCCACAACAGCAGCTTATGACAAACTTTGCTATATTGTGGCTAAAAGTGATTCAAAACTAACACACTGCTTAGAGTCAACATACTGGTTATGATTAATTAAAAACAAATTATTAAAAGTTAATGAAAAATATTAATTAATTTTAAAAAAAGAAAAGTTACGTAATTCCACCAAAACCGTCCTGGGATTCTGTATGATTTTGATTAGGAATGCTGACATCAGATAAAGGGTACACCCCACAGACCTCCTGACAGAGCAGAGAACATGCTTTCTTCCCTGAGAACATGTTCTCCTTGTTTTCACCTCCCACAGCAGCAGAAGCATCAAGTGTCTGCTTCCAATTAAGTCTCCTCTTCTCTACTTCAAAGCCCAAATTTCATTTTACAGTTACAGGGAAATAAAATCCATCTGAGGAGACACTTACCTGCTTTGCAGGCACAAGAGCCATCCACAGGGGAACAGGTGGCCCCGTTTTTGCAGCTGCACACAGAGGAGCAGTTCACTCCATACGTCCCAGGGAGACAAGGGGTACCACAAGATGCACCCTGAATTATAAAAAAAAGTAGAGTCTAAAAACCATCTGAGGAGACTCAGACAATACAACTGAGTCAAGTGATACAAAAGCCAGAAAAAATACAGCCCATGCATGTCCTAGGCTGTCACTAAATTATCTTTAATTTAGGGGAGAGGGATACCTTCATGCTTTTGAAGTATGTTTAAGTCTTTTTAAGTAAGCATTAGTTTTCTATGCTTTGCTGTGAGAGCTCAGGTCACACAGCACCTGGTTAGATCAGGTGGATCAGTGGAAAGTAATAAAGAATCTCTTTATAAAGTCAAAACACAGTAAGAAAGCACTTTAATGGTAAATTATGTGGATATGTAAAATATTTTTAAGAGCTAATTTGGCTGACGTTTTCAGTTATTACTTTCACAAGAACAGTCATACTGTAAAATGTTAGATTAGCATCCAAAGCACATGTAACAGCATGTTGTATGTGTGTAAAAGTTGCAGAATAATCTGTCCTGAAGTATAAAAAGAAGTGCTTTTGGCTGGAGTTTCTGTGGATGGAGCAGGAGGAGCTGATGACTGAAACCCATCATTCCTCCCTTTAATTACACCTCAACAGCACGCCCTCATTCTCACCAGTAACTCACAAAGCAGATAACTTCTTCTAAAAATGCCTTCATTTCAGCACTGAGAACCCATCAGAAATGTTGACTTTTCAGGGTCCTACAGCACAAGCAGTGCTACCCAAACACCCTCACTCCCCTTTCACAGCGGCGGAGAAAGGACGAGGCGGCACCCTGAAGAATTTGCTGCACAACTGGGGCTGAAAACTGTGAAACTGTGAAAGTGAGACCTCTTTTACCTTAAATCCAGGGGCACAGGTGCACTTGCCAGTGACGCTGTCGCAGTCAGCCCCGTTCTGGCAGCTGCAGATCTGCTGACACGACTCCCCGTAGAAGCCCGGGGAACACGTCTCGTTGCAGTACAGCCCAGACCAGCCTGGCTTGCAGGAGCATTCCCCAGACATGGGGTGACAGCTGCCACGGGTGGGGGATGAAAGGTTAACTCAGTAATTCAGGACTAAGCGTGGATAAATATTATTTTCTTTCCACAGGACCGAAAAAAAAAAAAAAAAACCCACAACCAAAAAAACCCAAACAAACAAAAAAACCCCCAACGAAACACAAAAAAAAACATACAAAAAAACCCTCAACCCCTCCCCAACAACAACAAAAAACCCCCAAATCCCAGAAAACCCAAACAAAAAACAAACAAGCAAACAAACAAAAAAAGAAACCACCAAAAAACCACCCCAAAAGCCCTCCTATAGCAGATGGGTTGCGTGAAGGGCCTTGCGTGAGATGATTTTACTTCCCAGAACACAATTTGGTGTATTTATATAAAAATAGTTGCCAATTAAGATAGGAAATGTTACACTATACAACATACAGACATTTTGGGAGAACATGGAAAGAAATGAACAGGGTATTATTTTTCTCTGAACAGAAAACCTTGCTGAAACCCAGCTTTTACTACAAGACATATCCACGGATATAGATATTAAAAGGATGAAACCATTAAATCCCCCAACATTTGTTGTTACATTCCCACCCTAACAGGATAATTTTCCTAACCCTGCAGAAGCTCAGCAGCATATTGTCTGAGAAACATGATCAAGAAAAACACCATGGCATCCAACAGGAAATAACAGCAGAGCACCCCATCAGCAAAGCAAGAACGTTCTCTCCATTAAATCAGTTTGGAAGAGGACAACTGGAATCTTTCAGGGAATGGTACAAAACCACCAGCACTGGGCAGAAGCCAGCTATAGCATGAGAGCAGTGACCTTTTGGGGAGTATCCCCCCTCTCTGCTGGCCATACCTGGTGGCAGAGCAGCTGCCTCTGTACCTGGAACAGCAGTTTCATTGAAGGGCCAGGCAGGCAGCTGCTGCCTCGTAACAAATGGACATCATCAGCTGTGCAGGGAGATATAGGCTGGGAGAGGGGACACAATGGGGTGCTCTGTAGCACTCTGGCAGACAAAGCATTTGCTTAATTCTCACCCAAAGGAAAGCCTTAGTATCCAAATCCAATATATTTACAATGGGAAGACTGTTTGGAGATATTTGCCTCCGACTGATTGAAGTGAAGCTCCTTTAAGAGTGGTGGAAGGACAAAAAAAAAAAAGAAAGAAAAAAAAAAGCCTTCCTCCAGACAAATTAAATGACCCATGACAAGAGCCTGGTTTTGCAAGACTTGCTGACTTTATGTGTGGGGGTGTATTGGAAACTGAGTATTTCTCTGACCATTTAGAAGTCTGAAAAAATACCTGCTGCACTTTACAGCAGCAATCTTTGAAAGAGCTGCAGTGTAACACAGGAACACAACATTGGTTACAACTGCTCTTGGACTTGAGGGCTGCTCTTGTCCAAGTAAGAGTTTAAAATTGCTGAAAACAACCATTGCTAATCAGGGAAGGCATGGATTGTGAAGTTGGAACATTGCTATGTATTCTGTTTTCTGCATATTTAATGCATATGCTGTGGCACCATAAAAATCTGTGGGTCTTCAGGATATTAAAATACCTTTGACAATGTTGACATAAAGTGAGAGGAAAGGCCTTTTCATGCAGAAATGGTTCAAAACTCATGATGTTCATACTGAACAGCCCTGGTTATTTGTTAGTTATATGCATACCAGCCAAGAAACAAGATGAATTGCAGCTATTCTCACATAAAACACAGGCAAAATTATGAAGACACATGAGGCAGCAAGATAATCAGTTTTGTCTCCTGTCCTAAATTCCTGTAGGACCCCTGAGTTCTCATCAGTGGAAGAATACAGAGCAGGGAAAATTAAAAAAAAAAATCAATCCACAGCTAGATAGCTGTTAAGACCCAGAATATATTCATAACATAAATTCAGTAGCACTGGCACTTTACGACATAAATCCCAGTGTTCACGGAATCCTGTAAATTCCCGACTGGAAGTGTGGTTTGTTGTTTGGTGGTTTTTTTTTTGGCTTTTTTTTCCCCCCTTCCAGGAGAGGGGGAGCCCACATGCATGAGGAAGCACTGGATATGAGGCAGAGGCATTGATATTCTGTGCCCCCCAGTGAGTGTCACCGAGGCGCCCTTGCCCACGTATTGATTGACGCTGAAATTAGAATTCTGTGATTTGTAATTAGATGTAGGAAGCCAAAGCACTTCTGGAGGTTTTTGATGGGTTCTCACGCAGTTATCTTAATTGGCAATAATGCTTAAATATTAAGGTAGGGAAATAATAGATGCTGAGAGATATTGGCAGTATATCCTCTTTTATTCTTGGCTGTCTGTCTTGCTGGAAATGCAACCCTACTCTGTATAGAGACAAAAAAAAATTACTGTGGGTAGTTCATATTATATATTTGAAGGCCTTAAGTGAAAAGAATGGTTTTTATATGCTTCATTTATGTGTTCTGCTTTTTAAATATCCAACCAAATTGTGTAGCACCCTAAAAATAAATATGAACATAAATATGAATAAATACAAAACTTCCCTTAAAAGCTCTTGCACCTGTACACACAGGCCCATTAGAAAAATGGAAAATTAAAAGGCCCTAATCTTTACTTCAAAAACAGAGCCAAACTACATGAACCAAGCAGGAATTCCACCAATAAAACCACAACCAATCTTACACAGGTATCTCAGAAAGGGCATGAGACAAGGAAAAAAAAAAAACCCACTAGTGCTCATGTCATGAATAAATCTTGATTGTGGGCTGAACTGCACCAAGGGTGTTGGTACAAGGAGGTTTTTACCTGTTGCTGTCCTCTGGGCCCCTCAAACAGATTAAAATCTCTCAAGTATAGCTATTTTTATGCTCTACAGAGCATTTAATAAAGGCTGCTGGTACAACTAAGAGCAAGGAAGGGCTTGCCTTTCATCTCCAGGAGCTGCCATCAACCAACAGCAGCAGCAAAATCCCTACAGCTCAGCCTACCCAAAATGCAAATAATGAATTATTGTCAGAGCTGTTTTGATGCAATTTTTCTCAATCATAAAGCAGTAACAAAAAAAAAAGGAATGTGCATTTTTCAACTATGTATGTGGAGAAGTATGTGAAGAAAACATATTTATATTCTGGAACTTATGTACACTTTGTTTAGAGCAGTATTTTTTTGGAGCTAAGCATTGTTTTAAAATTAACCTTTAGTTCATTTCTGTATTGATTAATACCAATAACCCAGAGCTCTAAGCCTACCAATAGCTCCTCTTTAAGATATCTAAACCAGTGATCACACCCAGATGAAAAAAAGCTGTCATGGTATCAAGGGCCCCCAAAACAGAACCCCAGACCTACAGACACACAAAGTTTACTTGCAGAAGGAATTCCACCCCATTTTCTTTTTTTTTTTGCATGCCCTGGGATTACTTTGCTGCTAAATGAATTAGTGCAGTGCTTGTGGCAGGCAAGAGAGGGCTGAGGATTCCCTGTCATGATTAAAGAGTTGACTCGTGGCTGACTGACATCAAGAGGCAAGGACAACCAGACACAACTGGCTTCTTAAAAAGATTCTCAAAAGCCTCAAGTGCCCACAGGGAGTTTTGTCTTCTACATCATTACCCTGATTCCTGCTATTTATGGTCTTGGGCACTTCCTGACCCAAGGGGAAGGAACTTACATATATGTAAAATTCACTTGTGAAGCAATAAAAATATTTGTTTTTCTCACACATCATGATGCTCTGGCAAATATGCTCCAGCACCTTCAGGGCTGTTAAGTGCCTTTGGATTTGTCATTCAGGGGGGTAAATGTCCAAAAAAAAAAAAAAAAAAGACCAGCCAAATGCTGTTGTTTACTTGTGAACATTTGTGATGTGATTTGACCACGAGCTGTCTCTTCTAGTGGTATAAATGAAGGAACAGCTGTGTGGAACATGAATCAAAAGTAATCCCTGTAATATTAGAAATGGTATACAGTGCAATGCATTCCTGTCAAACCAGGCTGCTGCAACAGTCTGCAGACAGATTTTCTGTAGAGAAGCAGCTAACTATAATTCATAACACAATGGTGTTTGGTGTGCTAGCCTAATTTGAGAGCTGGGGGGCCCTGCATTAAAATGCCATTTATTCCTCAACACACTGCCCAAACAATAAATTGCTTGATTTTACATCAAAACAACTCTGTATTTTTTCCAAGGTATTTGAGGCAAATGGGATGAGCAGAAGCACAAGTACACAACTGTAAAAGTATATGACTGGAAGGGGAGAGGATTCAGTTTGTTGTCACACAGTTTGTCAACAAAAGGTGTGTTGGACAGCTCCGACAAACCACAAAACAATTTTTCCACAAAGAATTAACAGAGTAGCTATTTCCATGCATGGATTTAACATCACTGCTGAATTCTGACTAAAAGCTTTTATTTTGTCTGTGAGAAAAAGTGCCTCATATTAATGTAGAGCAGCATTTTGTGTGACACTCAGTAGTTCCTGTAAATTCCTCTCACAGCTACTTTCAATAGCAAAAATTTAGACTGTGCTCACAAACCTTCTCCAAGGTAGTGTTATTAGTAATGCAATTAAGTGTAAGTGAATGCACAATGACCACAGTATCTACTCAGAAGAACTGTTTTGTAACAAGAGAAAGCTGTCCACAATTGTTCTATAAATATGCTAGCTTGCCTCAACTGACATCTGACATCCCTCCCTCACAGCTGAAACTCTGTCTCCAAATAACTAGTTTTTATATTTTCATAAGACTATCCTCAAATGCTGTCAAAATCCAGAAGAACACAAAAAGTAGGGCTCATCACTGCCTGAATAAGGAGAGATATGTAAAAGCTAAGCTAATGGGAAAACTATTTTCATTTGATTTCCAGGGATTGGATTTTACCTGCTCACTTGAAAAAGCACCTGAATGACAAAAATGTATTTCTCAAACAATATTTTACTTCTCAAACAAGATCTACAATAGGTAAGTCTTTTGAAATTTTGTACTAAAGTAAGTCAACCACAGCAATTCTTATATAAAGAGAGAGACTGAGAGAAATGTCCAGGCTTCTCATGCCCTAATGAGAAGACTTTACACATCCATTGATTTCAATTCAGTTATTTCTCATCTACAGCAAACCAGAGTATGTAAGAGGCAGCTCATGTGCATTGAGACTTTATGCAGCCACAGTGAACAATACAATGATTTATCCAGGTGGCAAACATAGATAAAGGTCACGCTTTGTCTTAGCATTTATTTCATGGGTCAGAGACCAAACACAGCAGTGAATATTACGATGAAATATGCTTGCAAGTAAAAATCCAAAGCATCTTTTGGGCTGGTATTTTCTTTCTCATTGTAGTCAGAGAATACCAAATACTTACAAGCCTTTAGCTGCTTCAGTTTGCGTGAAAGCATTAGAAAAATCAGGAAATACCCCCTTTTCAGGTTATATTTGTTATTCTGTGCTCTACTTAGGAAAAACAAAGCAGGGTAGCGGGTGCAAAGCCTACCTCCAGGTGTTGGGCATGTGGCAGGGACACTTTTTATCACACTTGAGGCCATAAATCCCCTCGGGGCAGAGCCTGGTTTCACAGTGTTGCCCCGTGTAGCCTGGCTCACAGAGGCAGGCACCACTGATGTGGTAGCACTTCCCACCATTCACACACTTGCAGGTCTCTGCACAAAGCAGCCCGTAGCTCCCCACTGGGCACTCATCCTGGCACCTGTGAGGTAAAAAAAAAACAAAAACAACACAACAAAACAACCCAATAAACAAACAAAAATTGTTATATTTTTCATAAATGACAGCTTCTGGAGGTTTAGAGGAAATTTGGTTTATGAGGAATGTCTTCTACTGGTCAAAAACGCTATTTAAATAAGAGCAAAAGTCTGTGTAACTTGGAAAAACCTTCAGGTTTTTCTCCTTCAGGAGATCAAACCCCTTCTTTTCTTCTGATTTTTCTGACAGATGAAAATAGAAATCAGTAGAGATTTGAGTTTAATCCACATGAGGAAATAGCAATTATTTTTGTTGCTGCTTAAGGAAAATGTATCTTAAGAGACTTCTTCATCAAACTTTTCCTCTCTCATTCACAGAGTTTTGAGAAGATAGACACTTCAGCCAACAGATTAATTTCCTTTATTTTTCATAGATGGAACACATTGTTTAACCTTAAGATCAGTCTGTATCTTTAACCTAACTACTAGAAAATAAAATTTCGGTATCCTGCTTAACAAATTTGCAACTCATTAACAGATGATATTCTGGATAGCAATTTCATTATGAGTTTGATGCTTTCAGCTTTGTCTTTCCTGTGTTCTATAAAGGAATTGTTAAATTCTGAATGCCAGTCAAGTTACAGGTTGTAAAAGAATACTAATTGATAATATAACACATTACTAATGGTTTTATTTATTTTTTTTCTTCCTTTTTTTTTCTTTTTCTGTTTTTCTTATAAATTTGGCTTTTTTAGTTTTCAGTGACTAGTGGTTAATGACATGAGAATTTCAAAGACACATGATACAAGGCACTGCAAAATGTAACAGAAATTAGCAAAGCCCTCTGACTGAAGTAAAATGGGTAGACATGTTTGTTTCATGCCTCTGCAGTATTTTTCTCAATCAGATGCTGATACCCAGAAGTTTCACGGTATTTGTAACTCTGTCCTAACTTTTTATCAATAAAATCTTCTTTTCTCCTGAGGTGTAGCACATTAGTAGAGCTAATAGCATAATAATAATAATAATAATAATAATAATACAGCTAATTACCCTGTATCAATGTTTCCTGATGAAGTTATACAAATAAAGCTGTGAAAGAATTTTCTTCAAATGGCAACCAGGAACCTCAGCCAAAGTAGACAAAATTTGACCTTGATTTTTTTTTTTTCTTTTAATTTAACTTGCAAAAACCAACTCTTTGGAGGTGGTGTGTATGGGCTACCTCAAACAGTGTCCACACAGTTCTCTGACATGAAATAAGGACCAGGTCTACAACCTTGCCACTGACTCCTTCCACTGACTCCTTCCTGCCCTTGGAACCATCTTGAAAAATGAAAAAATTGAAAATACAGCCTCTTTTGCAGGAAAAGAGGGAGGCTCAGATCTGCAAAAGTGATCAAAATGCTGCAAACTGTAAGGCATTTCGGATGAAAGTCCGATTTAAATTATTACAACATGAAAAATTTAATTACTTTTAGAAACACCATTGCAGAGCAGTGCACAGACACTTGTGTGGTTACTCCTTTGATTTTCCCTGGAGCCCCTGTCTATGTCTGCCTAAATACATCTACCACCTTCTGCACTGTTTCTTCACAGACACGAACATAACTCTGGCATGAAAATGGCTCTGGACTAATTATTTCTCTTCTTCTTGAGGTCTTTTTCCACATTATGTCTGCCAGAGCACTTCCCACGTCCTGTGAATGCTGATGTGGGGAGTGCACATGGTTAAAAAACCCACAGCTGCTGGCAGGGATCCCCTGGACTAACCCCAGTGATCAGGCTGCTGCTGACTCCTGAAAATGAGTTGTGTGCTGCTTAAAATACACACAAGGAAAACGTTCTTTCATCGCTTTCCACTGCCTTCAAAAGTGATGTCTCATTCTACTATCTCTCCAATCTGCCAAAGCTGACTTACAGCCATCAGAAAATGAAATGTTTCATTTCATTTGAGCGGAGCATTTTTAGGAGACAGCTCTCCAGCCTGCAGCCTTTGAAGAGGGATTGAACGAGCCTCCCTTGCTGCTGTGAGTGCCAGACATCTGCACAAACCCACGAGCCTCCCTCCTCACCCCTCCACCACAGCCCAGGCTGCACCATTCTGAATAACACTCCAAGGGAGGAAGACTCACAAGAAGTGCCAGAGCACAGCAGGGAAACAGAGAAACCCAGAAGTTCCTTCACAGCAAGTGCTCTTTCACATGGACTTTCAACTTGCATCCCGGCATCAGCGGAGTGACACGGCAGACATTTCATCACCAAAATCAGCACTTTTGCTCCTATCTCAGATGCTTCCACTGTTCCTTCTACCAGCTTCTGAAGGTCCCCTGCTGTAGCAGAGCCCCCCAGGCTCAGCAGCCTGGCAGGAGTGGGTTTTCCTTACCGTTCCCCTGTGTAGCCTGGGCTGCAGTGGCAGTGGCCCGTCGCCGAGTCGCAGGTGCCTCCGTTGTGGCACTGGCACTCCTGGGAGCAGTTCTTCCCATAGCGACCCTCAGGACAAGGCTGACCACAGACCATGCCCTGGGAGTGCAGAAGAGAAATCTTAGAGTTGGGACAGCAGCTTGAATGGACAAGGAAGAAATGAGGGAAGATCAAGGAGATCACAGAATGACTAGGTTGGAAGAGATCTTCAAGATCATCAAGTCCAACCCATGTCCTAAACACCTTAAGTAAACCACCCTGTATTATTCTCCCAGTGCTGATCTTGGAAATGCCAGACCCTTCTCCAGCTTTAAATGTGTGCCATGTTTCTGCACTGGAGGAATAATCTTCTAGGATTTCCATGTTGGAAGTAAAACACTCATGAAAAACACTCTCTCTAAGCACCTGTGAAAATATTTAGAGATATAAGACTAACTGATGTCAAGCTCTTCCCAATTTATTTACCAAGAGTACTATATATCAATATACCCAGAAATGCCCTCCAGTGAATAGAGGTGCAACAATCAGCAGCTGCACTAATGCCCCAATTATTCTACTTTATGGTAAGTTGGGTTTTTTTTTTTTGATGAATGAAAAAGCTGCTTGCAATTTCACTTAAAGCAGCACATCCTAAAAGCTTAAGTAGCATGATTGCTCCTTTCAATGGGTTTTGAATTTCTGCACTGCCTTTTACATCCTTGGAATTAATTGCACCTGGGTGGTGAGGGAAACATCAGAACCTAAGAGACTTTTAAGAAGCCATTTCAAGAAAAAGGTATTTACAGGCATTTTGTCAGACAAAAGACATCTAGGTATTTAATCTAATATAAGACACTACAGAATTTGCACCTGGCTACCTTAAACCTCCCTTACAGGAAAAGTGAAAAAAAAAAAAAGTTACACTGACAAAATAAGAAACTGAAAGTTTTTAAATTAAAACTTACACTTAAATAATTACTTGGAATGGAAAATTAGTCAAAGGTCTAAATAGTCATGTATTAGTTAACACACATACTAGTATTAAGTTTTTCTCACTGCTTCATGTGCTATATCTCATTTTTAGTAGCTGTGTTTAGGCAGATGAAGGGATCAAGAATTTATGCCAACATTTGTATTCCATGACCAATATTTTTGCTCTTCTAGCATGAAATGTAATAAAAAGTAAAAATGGCCATATTCCAAACTAGGTAGTCAGGTGTGCTACACAATCTCACAACCAGAGACTGTATTTTATAGCATGGTCTCTAGTTGGTGAAAAACTGGCCTCTGCCACAGGTTATTCTCAATGTAATTTAATAAAATCACAAGGTAATTAAATGATCAGTAAATGTGAATTTTCACAAAAAAGAAACATTTAAACAGAAAATATTATCAAATACTGAGAATCAATATTATCAGCAAATGTATTTAAAGAATTTATCTGGGCCTTGATCACCTTCCAACTGCATTATTTGCCAACTCAGAGGAGGCAGCCTGATAGCAAGGGAAGGTAATTTGCAGCTCCAAGGTCAGGTCTTAATTCTCTTCCTTCTGATAAAAGGGAAGGAAGCCTGAAGATAATGTCAAAGATCTGAAGTCCCATCTCCTCCCCAACAGTGAACACACTAGCCAAAGCTTTTGGGCCTTTTTTCCATGCATACTGGACATACAAAAACGGGCACAAACCCCACTATAATAAACAAAATGGTGTAATCTCCCTATAATATCAACCTACATGGAGAAACCAAGTAACTCCCAGGCAAGATCTAAAGGATATTGCCTTGTCACAGCACAACTCATGTCTTTTGCCTCCCAGAATCTGATACAGTTAAAAAGGCAGTGCAGAACTGGAGCATTTTCAGTAACAGATGGTTTCGTAAGCATTTTATTTCAGTCCCTTATGCTAAAATATGTTTCTCATTACTCCTGGCTACAAGCAGACCACATTTGCTATCCTCGTTTGCTACTCTTTTTTTTTTTTTTTTCCCTGTCAAGATGTACAAATATGGAAGTTTTGGGGAGGTTTTGGGGGTTCCAGAGAGTGATTTTTACCATCCATCCCGGCGGGCAGGAGCACTCCCCGGTGATGTGGTGACAGACGCCTCCGTTCTGGCACGGGCACCTCTCCTCGCACTGTGGGCCGTGCTTCCCGGGGGGACACAGGTCCTCACAGCTGTGCACAGGGTGGGGACAGCACAGACACCCATTACCACAGGCCCCAGCTTTGTTTCCATCATCAGCTCTTCCAGCCAAAAGCGTGGAGCACAGAGCAGTGTGACAGAGAGACGCACCCCGAGTGTTGTGCGGCACCCACACAAGGGATCTAAGGAAGCAGACCTGGCATTCTAGGAATCACTCCTTCCCAAGGCATCTCTTTACATGCAGCCTGGTGCTCATTCCCTGCTGCTGACACAGCTCAGGAACGACCAAGGCCAAACAACTCCATGTTTCAATGCCATTTCCCAAACCTGTGGCCAGACTGTGATGGCCACAACAAACCCTTTGCTGCTCCTTTTTGTACGTTTTTACCCCTCAGGGTCAAGGATTTTTTAATCTTGACCACACATCTGAACGCACCCTGCAACACAGGCTTGCCCAAACCTGATTGCTCAGAATGAAGTCCATCTAAACTCTTCGAAACCCCGAAAAAACAACACAGCCACTGCTTACAAGGCGCCGGTGTATCCGGGGGGACACCTGCACTCTCCGGTGACGTGGTCGCAGGTGGCTCTGTTCTGGCACTGGCATTTCTGGTGGCAGTCGTTGCCGTAGGAGCCGGGGTCGCAGCGCTCCTCGCAGCGCCAGCCCTTGAAGCCTGCAGAGCAGTGGCAGGCCCCCGTGATGGGGTTGCACAGGGCCCCGTTCTTGCACTGGCAGCGGCTGCTGCAGTGGGGTCCCCAGTGGTCGCTGTCGCACGCTGGACGGGCAGAGGGAGAAAAGTTTTAGAGGAATTTTTGTGGTTACGGCGCTGGGAGTCGGCTGTGGAGCAGTAAGGAAGAAGTTATGAAATGGAAATGGTTATTCCTCCTTGGTCCTTCAGGATCGTGGCAGGCAGATCAGACTTTGTTTATGTGATTTATGGAATTGATTCTTCTCGAGAAAAGCCAACATTATAAACAAGAGGCTGAAAACTGAACTTGAGTTCAAATCTCTTAATTCTCAAAACTCCTCACTATAACTCTCCACCATCTCATCACCATATGAGCTTCCCTTTACAGAGGGAAGTCTTGCTAACATAAAAAAATGCAGTCTAAATCCACCAACAACTCTCTGAATCCCACAAGGAAGTTGCAAAGCTTGTTCAGTGCAGACTTTTGATTTCAGGCAAATCAAAGAATGCCTACTTGTTCACATAACTGCAAATATTTCCTTTGCAATCTTGAAATATACCGATAGGGCAAAAGAAAACACAAGTAGCCTTTCACCAAGGAAAACAGGAAATTAACAACTACGTGGTTAAACTTCATCTGGATGTTACAAATTTGGTAATCCAATGCGTCTTTACGATCATTCAAATCCATCTTTTCTTGTCTGCCCCAATGTGTCCCATTAAAGCCCTATAAGCAAATCATTCAGAGGGTCTTTCAGCATCAAAAGATGCTCAATGTTAAGGAAGAAATTTTATCCTAAGAAACACAGGAGGTTCTGTAAAGAGCCAGAAGATTAGGGTCACCTGGAGTTCAACAGGAATGTGTTAATCACATGGTCAAATGATCTGATTTTATTTTTATGTTCTGTTGATAACAGCAGCACAATGGGAAAGCCTCAATTGCAGCAACTGTAAGCCCAGGCTCTCCTCTTGGAGACTGACAACCATTGTTCTCCCAGTCTTCTCCTGGGGCAAAAAAGCCAGGCAGAGAACAGCCACACTTTCCTAGACTAATGCAAAGTAATTCAAGAATGCTCCTCAGGGTAGGAATTATTCAGCTGTAAGAGCTGTTCACCCAGGCTACACAAATAAAAAGGAATTAGGGTCTTTTCAAGAATCTACTCCTTAAAGTTGTTTTTTGTTTTTTTTTTTTTTCCCAGTATAGGTCACTAGAACATGCATCCATAAATGGAGATATTGTGAGCACTTATACACAATAAAACAGAAGGCAACAGAAAGTAGTGTTATGTATTATAAACACCCAGCAATGCTGCTGGGCTGTAAGAACAACTGCCCATCTTATTATTGTCCTCTCTCTTTAAAGATGTGTGGGTTTTGTTGTGGACAAACAAGAGGTCTACAACAGTTCTGTAACACACTGCTGCCTACAGCACACTGCATATCTCAAACTGCCTTTTGCCATGATAACTTTCACCATTTTCAACATGTCTGTATAGAGTAGAATGTGTAATCCTCCTGCTCAACCAGTCAGGAAACTAGCTATCTTGGGTATAAAAAATACACATATGTCTGTCAAGATGCATGAGACAGTCACATGTTCTACCATGACAGAGCAGAAACCCCTAATTTTTTTTTCTTTTAACACATTAGTGAAAATCTTCTTCCTTTCAGACAAAATTTCAATTTTTGCCATTCCTCATGGAAATATTAATTAATAAATCAAACAATTAATAATAATAATAATAATAATAATAATAATAATAATAATAATAATATTTTAAAAATCAAAACCCAAAACGCCCTGTCTAGACATGTCTGATAAAACAGGAGAATTAAGACTGACTGCCTGCCACACCACAACTGTTCCAGTGCAGAGCTCAGGGAAGGATGGAGGCAGCCAGAACATGCCCTTGTTACAAAGATGGGACTGGCAAGAGAAGATTTACTGTTGATTGGTGAGAAGTGGTGTTCTTTTACCAGCTGCTGGGAATGGGGTATTTCGTGCAGCCAGCAACAATCTGCAGCTTTCTGAAGATCCAGGGCAATGAATGTGAGAGCCAGAGGGCCCAGAAACTGCTCCTACCAAGCATCTGCCACTGCATCCAGCACCCAGCCCCACTTGGGGAGGATGCACTGCCCAGTGCATAACCATTAATTAATTTCCTGGCACGACCTTCTCGTTATGTTTGCAGGAAATCATTAAAATAAAAGCACATCCTACAGCTGGCAAACACCCAGCCTCAGGACCATTCTCTCAGCAATGATCAGGTGAATAACAAATACTGAGTTCTCAATCTTTCATTACATTCCATTGGTGGCCCCAGCACGGTGCAGTTTTGCCACAACCCTTCACACAAGGTCTGCCACCAGCCTTCCACCCACCTGTGAATTATGGGCAGAACTGTGGAGAAGTGTGCAGGATTAAGGAGAATAAATAATAATACTGAACAAGATGGATAAATCACCTATTTTACCTCTATGTCCCCTGACTGATCATCAATAAAATTCACCATAGGAAATCAGAGTGATTTATCAGAAACTGATGCTCAGTTAACTAATAGAAAATAAGAAGGCAAAAGGTAGAAATGTTTCCTGTGATGAGTTTGGATTACTTTTATACAATTATTACATCAGACTCTTTCTAGGTCTGAAAAACCTAGAGAAAAACTGAGAAAGCTGGGCTGGAAGTCACCTGCATCTGCTGATTTGGTGGAATGGGATATTCTTGGAGTTAATGACTACTTGCCACGTTACAGTGTCAGCTGGAGTTTAATGAGCAGAGCTGTGCTGGCTGCACCCAGGTCACAGGCACACCTGCACAGGGCACACACCACAAGCCACAAGCAGGCACCTGCAAAATCCTCACACACTGATTTTCTGATCAGCTCCAGAGCTGTGGTACCATCTCTCTCAGCACAAGGGGAAAGGGGAGCCATGCACAGAGACAAGAGAATGTTCAAAATTATTTCACAACAAGGATGAAATCATTGTCATTGTCTCAGCCCCAATCACTCCTGCAAAGTCTCAACCACTCAGAGGTGCCAAACCCAGCCAGTAAATCAGTATCAATTTTCTGTGTTGATCCTACAGAACTGGCCTATTGTTGTTCTGTCTTACACAGAACACCTTCCTTACAAAAGGCCCTCATTGCCTTTCACACATGTTATATTCACCCTCTGGATTTTTTATGCTTTAGACAGAAGAATTAGTTAGTCTCCCTGTCAGCTTTTGTATCAGATTCACAGAGTCTTCTCTGCCTCCACCATATGCTGTAGGGGAAAAAACAAAATACACATAAACACCACTTTTAGCACTGTGGTATTAATGCCACATCTTCTTATAATCTTTTCCTTTTATTATTCATCTGGGAATATCTTTTTCTGTCACCACAGTATGCACTGTGCACATCACACAATGCCACAGACACAGGAAGGAGAACTTTGCTCTCTGCTTTGTTGAGCAAAAGCAGGAATTCACCTTGGGAATGAGAGCACTGCATTGCACAAATTCTGTTTAACATAAGCACTATGGTAAGAATCTCTAAGACTATGCAAGTCTACTATGATAAAAATTCTTGCTGTCACTGAGGACTAAGTGACTTGAGAAACAGAGAGAAGCTTAAGAATTCAATGGTAAAAGAACCACATGAGAAGAAACTGAAACCTGTGATGGAAACTGCTACTAATTTGGGGCCTTTTGTAGCATCTTTGAAGATGTAAAGTTCTCTTGTATAGCATATAATTTCCTTGTAAAATAACTCTAATGCACATTATTATTGTGCTGGACTAAATGGGGTTTTATGCAAATGGTTTTTATGATTTACAAACTGGGGTGGTGGGAGCCCTGATATTTAAATTATTTTTTAAATGATTTTTTTTCTAATGATCTGAAACATATGTGTAGAAATTGGCAACTATTTTATTGTTCTTTATAAACAAAGAACACTTTTAACTAAATACGCTCACATGCTTCTAAGGTTTTTTCCTGCTTTTTTAAAATGTTGATTTCATTAAAGGACAACATCAAAAAGAAGTGCAAACAGGTCCCAGTTTATTCCTCATAAACCCACCTTGATCACCTAAAACTCTACACTTTTCTGAAGGTTGACCTATAATAAACAAAGCCAACAGATCAAGCCAAAGAACAGCTCAGAAGAAAAACCTCCTCAGAAACTCTAACTAGCAACTACCTTTTAACTATGCCACAATTTCCCTTATAACTTCATACTCAAGCCAGACAATGTTTATTGCAATGCTATTTTTAAAGATCACTTCTTTTTGTGCCATTGGGGAGGGAGAAGAACTACAGCAGAACTAAGATTTACAGTCCTTGCTGTCAGTTTCTAGCAGGTGTCTCATATGTAGCACCAAGACAACTAAATGAGATTTTAGTCTATCTTACCCATCTTTCCCCAAGACACATTGCAGTGTGTTCCTGGAAATACATACCACTGTTGGAAAACAGAGGAGATTCTTATCACTTCATTAGGCTTATGCATTTTTATTGTCTTTTAGAAAAACTGAAAACAAAATTCCCTACCACAGACAGCAGGGAGTGAATACTCCCTCCCTTGGAATGCAATATTGTGAAGTATAAATTTAAAATAACCTAACACTGGCAAATATACATATTCCTATCTCTCTGCCCTCAAAACTCCCAAAATAGTTTCTTCACAAAGTTTCAAGCAACTACAGACTTTAGTAAGTGAAAAGTGATTTATCTTGCTTCAGCATGTAAAACAAACCAAAGCTGTCCATAGCTTCAACACCCTTCCCTTCCCTTCCCTTCC
>WBNO01007167.1:4377-43295 GCA_013400575.1 Peucedramus taeniatus | reverse complement strand
ACTTTTGTTTCCTTAGTAAGAGAGAAAATTAATGGCAAATGGTAAATATAACACATTAAAAAATATGCAGCTACCACTCCTTAGCAGAAATGCATAAAATGCATGTATTTAAGAGCAATGCCATTAACAGGATTGAAGAATGAATTGAAAAAATTTATTGAATGAGCAAAGTATTTTATTTCCAAAGTAAACAACCCTTTGTTTTTAAAATTATTTTTTATAATAATAATAAACAGATTGCCTTATAGTTGAGCACACTTTAAAATATGTTGTGGCATCAGGAATACTGCATTAACTTTGAGGTTTATGACCATTTGGATAAATAATCCTTCACATAATATTGTGTATAGCTCATAATCACCATTCATCCTATTTTTAATTAATAATTAAATAATACATTTATAGACTATTTTCTCTGTTATTGATATTAGTTTAATGTATTTCTTGACAGAAGTTACTTTTTATATCTTACCAAATCTATATTGATACAATTTTTATTATTTTATTATTTTTTGTACTTTATGTATTCATATGTATATATTTTGGGCATGTTCAACCTCCAGAAGAGATGACTAAGAGGGCACCTCAACAATGTGTATGAGTATCTGAAGGAAGTGTTTCAAAGATGATGGAGCCAGGCTCTGCTCAGAGGTGCCAAGCAATAGGACAAGAGGCAATGTGCAGAAACTGATGCAAAGGAAGTTTCACCTGAACATGAGGAAGAACTTGATTTCTGTGCAGGTGACTGAGCACTGGAACAGATTACCCAGAGAGGTTGTGGGATCTCCCTCACTGGAGATAATCAAGAATCATCTGGACACAATCCAGTGCAATGCAGTCTAGGATGTCCCTACTTGAGCCGGAAGGTTGGATGTCATGTCCTACTGTCATTCCACTTGTAACCTTACCCATTCTGTGGTTCTGTAATAACATATACTGTAGATATTAGAAAGAAAAAAATATAACTCACATCTATTTTACAGGAAATTGTACATGCCATTTTTTCTCATTCTTCAGGAAAGAACCATGCCAGTGTTACAGAATTTCTGGTGAAATTAAGCCATCTCTTTCAATGCCTACCAGCCCACATTTCCCCACCTAGACAGCTGGAGAGTTAGACAAATGACAGGCCAGATACTCAACCAGACAGAAGTACAACTTTCCATCTTGGGAGAAAACAGACACTTAAGGGACAGATGAGAAACAGAGACCTTTCCCCTACTTAGCAAGACAACTGGATGACTAACAAGGAGGTCAGACTGCTCAGGATCCTGAATAGCAGCACAACTTAAGGAGCTCTTTGAACTGCTCAGAAAAGCTATCTGGGCAGGTGGTAACTTGAGGAGTTAGCCAGTTTCACACCAGCCAAGGAGGACAGCTGGGTATGAGGCAGGATGAGAAGCCAAGCATTCTGCCTCGTTTGTAGCCAACCCACCATCCTGGGGTCCAATTGGCAAGACAGTGGCTGAGCATAGTGGCAGAAAATCAGATTAACTAGCAGCTGGCTGCTTGGTCAGGCTATCAGCATTTCTGATTTTCATTGGTGTTCCTGACAAAATCTACATGTTCCCAAACAACCATTCAATTTCATTCAGAAAGGCATTTTCCTTGATTAAAACCTTTTGAAAAATAACCTCACCAGTTGAATATAGCTATATAGTATATAGAACAAATATATGATGAACAATATTGTTACACCTCAATGTAATCACATACAGCTATTTTATTGAAAACCTCAAGAATTCTTTCTTTGTGAGATTTCCAGATACCAAGAATATGTGAATTACTTATCTGCCAGAAAATGTCTGGTTTAAGCCTATTCTTCTGCAGTATCTTATCTTTTCAAAGACAGTTGTATTCTGTCTGCTTTTGGTCATCCTGACTTCCTTAATGCCCACCATTTTTCTCTAATATAGATTAAAAATCCTCCTTTACTTCTTTCTCCTCAGTGAAAATATTAGTGAGAGATGGATCTACCATATATCCATCCTTCCAGTATCTCAGTATAAGCTTCTACCACCTTTTTTTTTTAAATATATTTTTACTTCTTTAGTCAAATTACAAAGATGCTTCACTTAGTCATTTAACAATTCATATTTATACCAATGAGACTTAATTTTTTAAAAATAATTTTAGGATAAAATAAATCTATTTCTGTGTTTTGCTATTCCTATTAAGTTGCCAATTTTAGACACTGATTACAGTCAGTCTTATGTCTTGTAGTCAAACATAAATAAAAATTCTGCTGTTGTGCAAATTATTGAAAAAGTGGGCATTAGCTAAATTTAAAGTTGGTTGGGAAGTCTTTAAACCTTTAAAAGGTATTTTCTTTTTCTAGATTTTCCCAGTTTTTCATATGTTGGTATGTCATTCTTTGATTAGTGGTGGATCATATTCCCATTATAGGTAACTTAATAGTCACTTAGAATATACAACACAGAAAGTAAACTGTATTTACCTATATATCCCATATATTTAGATTCAGGATTGTGGCCAAATATTATCACTATTGTAATTAATTGAGAAGGGCACCACTGATATAATATTAATCCTATGCATTCAGGGAATAAAAAAGGTTACCATACCAATCAGATACTTTCTCTGCTGTAATTGAAAAATTTAGGGTCACACCTGGAGCCATTGCTTCCAATCCAAAAATTTGAGATGATTAGAGGTCTGGAGCACCTCTCCTATGAAGACAGACTGAGACAGCTGGGGCTGTTCAGCCAGAAGAAGAGAAGGCTCCAGGGAGACCTAATAGTGGCCATCCAGTGCTTATAAGAAAAGGTGCTTATAAAAAAGAGGGAGAGATTTTTTACATGGACAGATATTGATAGACAAGGGGTAATGGCTTTAAACTAGTAGAGGAGAGATTTAGATTAGATCTAGAAAGATGTTCTTTACTGTGAGGGTGGTGGGGCACTGGAACAAGTTGATCAGAGAAGTTGTGCATGCCCCATCCCTGGAAGTGTTTGAAGACAGGCTGCAGAGGGCCCAGACCAGCATGATCTAGTGGGTAGCATCCCTGCCCATGGCAAGGGAAACTAGGTGATCTTTAAGGCCAATCCAGGCCTTCCTATGATTCTGTGAAACCTCCACATGGTTAAAACTAATTAAACTTGTCTACCAAGATAAAATCAACACATTTAAATATGTATATGTGAATGTGTCTGTTTTCATTATCTGAATCACTTTGTTTAAAGTTTTGCAAACTTTAAAACAAAGTTCATGGATGAGATTATCCATTAGCTTGGGATGTTGTTTTTTGCTGTTTGTTGTAGGCTTTTTTTCCCCACCTGAAACATATAAACATCTCTTAATAGAACAAAAATAAAAAGGATTTTAAAAGCTTAAGTAATGCATGTAAAGCAGAATGTGCTAAACTGCTAAGTCTGTAGAGAATAAGACAAGGTGAAACAGGCAACTCTTCATATAGCCTCCTGAAATTCAGTATGTTTCTCTTTGTCTGTATTTTCCTATACTCTATATTCAGAAGAATTTCAGTTACATATGCAACTAATAGTATACTTTTATTACTGTTGATTGTAATATAAGTAACACAGCTAAAGGCTCTATAGATGTAGGAAATGACACAAACTTTTTTTTAAACCAGAACAAATTCTGGAACCCTAGTAAAACAGGTATTGGAGGTCCATGTCTGCATAACAGGGAAAACTTTTTTGTCATTCTAAAGAAAACAAATTTTTGTAAGGCCATTAAAACATAAAGGAGAGGTGAGAGAAGATAAACAGGTGTACATCATGCATGTAATGGAAGGTGAAAAAATATTTCTTAATCAGTTTTGAAATTACATAAACCTAGCATTTTAGAACTACAGCAATTTTTTTTCAGTTCCACTCATTTTTAAAAATAACTGTAAAAAAAATAACAATCCCACATTCAATGTTTAAGTTTTGGACTTAAAAAAATAAAATTTTTTTGATTGACATGAGTACATTATTTCCTTTTTTTTGTAAGTAGTCTTTGATATCATCAGGGCACATCAATAGAATAGAATAGAATAGAATAGAATAGAATAGAATAGAATAGAATAGAATAGAGAACAGACTATTTCAGTTGGAAGGGACATACACTAATCCAATACAAATGCCTGACCCCTTCAGATCCACATCAGAAGTGTTTACTTTAGCTGTGGTCTAATTATATAACTGATTTTTTAAAATCTCATTATTTTTCCTGACCAGGCATGTTGCTACTGTCCAGCTGTTCAGAAGAGACAAACCTTCAATTTTTTAATGCTGTTTTCATTTCAGATACTCTTATGCCAAGGTGAAACCTTACACATAAACGATGAACAACAAACAAAACCATCGAAGCAGCTCTGGGGAAAAACTTAGTGCAGCTTTTTTAACTCGTGGAGCCACTTCTGATTCTGGTTTGTGACAATATTGAAAAATACCCAAAGGCTATATCACCCCCTATGGCTCTATGAGGACCAAACCTACTAGAAATGTTGAAATGGGACAAAAAAGAGGGAAACAGTAAATCACATGTTATTACCTTCCTTGGGAATCACTGTGAGCTTCTCTAACAGAGTTTCACCAGGTCATTCCTCTATTGGATTAAGAGGCAGATGGAGGAAAAAAGGTAAAGGTAAGAAACAGATGCTCTGTACAGCTTGATCCCCTGCTGATCTCACAGATAGAACAGCAGGTGCTTGTGCTACTGCAAGCAGCTATAATGAACACACAGATCATCTCAGGCTGCCTCTGTACCATTCTAGTGAAATGTTAAAACTTACTTTTTTCGCCTACAAAACTTAATAAAATATTTCACAACACGTTAAAATTTAATAAGAACTCTCTGTGTTTTATGGACAATTACTTTAATGTGGGAAATCTCCACATCTCTGCTTTGCCATGACTCGAATGTTTTCATTCAATCTCGCATTGTACTATTCACCCTTCTTCTATAAGGCTGTATCACAGGATACTCACTCCTGTATGTGAGATGATTTTCCTGGTGAAAATTCTATCAGCATTCCCTTGAAAAACTAAATTTTTCACTAAATCTTCTTTTCTTGACCAAAAAGCATAAGTCTTTGAAAATTCTTAGTCATCTCTGGTAGTAAGATTAAAGAATTTGTACAGCCTCTTGAATATATAGTTATTGAATATAATTAACATTTGACTATGCTAGAGACTTGGTTTTCGATATATCACTTATTTTTGTATGATTTAATGACATGATGCTAAACAGAGGCAACAACTTATTCTTGTTTTGTTCAACTCCATGATGAAAACCATCATTTTCTTCCTGAAGGTGCAGAGCTTCCTGAAGCTGTCATTCCTCCTACTGTTAATAAGTTACTGTTTTCACTCAATAGAAATTGCTATTCCTTCACAATTGCTATTTTTCTTTTGAGTGAAACTTTCTGAGATTTAGTAAGAAAAGAGTTATATAGAGCTGAAACAGTTTAAATAGTTTTTGCTGTCCTGTGGAAGCATTTGATTGAAATAAGTTCAATAATCCCTGTACCTGACCTAGCAAATTAGAAAGGCAACGTGGGTATGCAGTTCAACTCAGCCTGAGAATGTATTATGGACTCCTTCTCTGATACATGCACTGTACAGTAGTTTTACAACAGGGTTTAAAACTTTGTGTTTGTCAAAGTGGCTCCAAAGCAGAACCTTAATGTTTTATGAGGAAAAGCTAGCATATTTGATAAAGTAAAATATTTGCGATATTTGAGATGATCTTTGAATGGTTTCTGTTATCTTTGTGATAATACATACATTGTTAAACATACATTGTTATTTCTAGAGTTACAGAGTAAGCAAGAAATCTGCTACGCGTCCTCTTGCTCAGAGGCTTCCGTGAGATCTTGGTCCCACTGAAAACATGTGGAGCCAGAATCTCTATTTCTGATACTGAGTTTCTCTCATGAGAAGTAAGATTAATAAAAATATTGACAAAAATACTATGTGGATACAGCTTTTAGCCTGAAAAGATGCAATATGACATTGTTTCCAGGAACAGTTAATTCAGATGGATTTAAAGATGGCATTTTAGCCTGTTCCTGTAAAGTAATGCTGTGTATCTTCTCATTGTTAACAGATTACAAATTTGCCACAGGGAAATCTGGCAGTTTGGAAGTTTTAAGAGCAGAATTACAATAATTAGCCCTATGAAGTCTAAAATTTAGCTATTAAATGGGATGCATGCAACATGAGGATATCAAGTTTTAGTTTACAGTGTCTATCCAACAACAAAGAGGTACTGCAGAGAACACATATAAATAAGGACATCTGATCAAATCTGCTGTAGTTGTGACCAGCACCAACAGTTCAGGAGAAAAAGATGCTAACATTGAGATGTCAGAGTATTCACATCCATACATCTTAGTTTCGGTGTAGATGGGTAAAAAACACCACCAGCCTTTCACAGACAAGTTGATTTCTCCTTATTTAAGCTGACCAGTGGTCATTATCTGGGGCAGTACCTGCTGGATCCTTCTTCAAATAAATCAAAGTAAAATTGTAATAGGTCATTTGTGCTTCTTTTCTTCTTTTCCAAATGCACCTAAACCGTTAGAGAGGGCAGATGTAGTTTAGAGCTTTCAGATAAGCCTCTCATACAATCATTATCTTTTCTCTGCTTGCTCTGCCAACCTATAACTGAATTATCTAATGAATCACAGCTGTGCAGGTGTTCTAAAAGTCTCATTTTATTTCAGAAATACTCTTGAGTAGGCTTCACCTCCAAAGTGTTTGAGGTCTTATTTGTTCAAAATAAGAGTTCAGACTAGTGTCTTCCCCTTGGCCCCTCACTTCAGCAACATTTTGAACAGATATAGAAGATGAGATGAAGCCCATGAGTGTCAAAACAAAGAGTATCTCAGACTGTAAAAAAATGGAAGAAAAGTGTTATAGGACTTTGAAAAACATTACCAGCACTTGTCAACTTATAATGAAAGGATTGGTGCAAACAAATTAAAAAAAGAAAACAAAAAAAAGCACACCAAAATTTTATTGGTATCTATGAATAAAAGAGCACAGAAAGAGCTGAACTCCTTTTGATGATTATTTTTGTATTTGTTGTATTACTTTCCTTGAAACAATAGGGAATTCTATGTTAGTTTCAGATTGAGAAATTCACCTGTCACTTAGAGCCAGCAAAGTCAGCATAAACTTCTACTCTATTCTAGAATATACAAATTATGTATTTCTAGGAGTACAGCAACAAAGAATGAATTATTTTGCTTTGTAATCAAAAACAACTTTGCATATGTACTTTTAATACTTCTATCTAGAAGTTTTTGTTTCGTAGTGATATGGGCAATCGAAAATTCCTTTGGGCCAAGGAACTTTATTACCATCTATGTATCAAACCATTATTGGGAGAATGCACTGCAATTGACTGCTGTCAAAAATTAGTAGTCATTGTGTGGGGTCTGAAGCAAAGGGTAATAATATATTAAGTAATATAAAAAGGTTGCCTGTCAAGAAGTAAGCAAAGAAACAGGACTGAGAGAATTCTTGGGCACAAATATAATCCTATAAAACTAGAAAAAATTTTATTTCTTTTGATGAAATTTATTACTGTTTCAGTTATCTATGTATAGGAACTTAACATATTGATTTAAATGTTACAATGGATTGTCATCGCTGAACTCTTGTGTTCTGATTTCTTTGTATCAGTGAGAGGGTTGAAACTAGATAATCTTTAAGTTCCTTCCAACTTAAACCATTCTATGATTGTGTGATACCAGTTTTAGCAGCAACTTAAACAATTTTCCTATTGAGAATGTAATACTGTGGGAAATAAAATGTCATTTACACTATTTACCGTAAGTAACATAAAGCCATAACAATCATATTCTTTCATGCATGTTATCTTCATGCATCAATCTTGAAACAAATCTTTTTTTTGCCACCAATTCTGACACTGTCATAGTACTTCCAAGGTTCAGCATAGCACTAAAAAGCTGAAGCAGAAAAAAACATAAATAAAAATACATTACAGTACTTCACAAGATAATTGTATTTTTTTTCAGCATTGGATTCTTTATCCCTCTAGCTACTTATTGCTGTGACAGTTACTGACACATGTCCTGACAGAAATGGAATTTTCTAGACAGCATGACTGAGCAGTTCAGCACTCAGCAGTTACTGAACTGAATGTTTCCTCTCTGAAATAAAGCCATGGGGAAAATAGTCATCATTCCTGTCAAGATCCAGCCCAAAAAGTTTACAAAAACAACATTATTGGCACATAAATCTGCAATCTCAGATACTAGTTTGAGTAAAAACATTATGTTAACCTTTGATACTCTTAATTGTCCCTTATCACAACTTTGTGTCACTTTTTTTAATGGTAATATTCATTTAAGTCTCTTTATAGTACTTTATAAACACATTTTAAATATCCATACTAGTTAGTTCTTCATATTCTGCTGAAATAAGGTGGTGGATTTTGGGAAATGGTGCAGAGAACCAAAATTTAGTTTATTCCTGCACAGTTCTGGTATCCTTTTAATTAATCCACTTTGGAAAATCAATATCAGTATCTTGAACTTTGGTATATTCCATACCATCAGGACTATTCAGTTTATTCACTGTAAACTGTGAAACCAAATAAAACTTGGCAACTTGTATTTGTGTGACCAACCAAATCCTAAACAGTGGAAGAAGGCTCAGAACCACAAAATCATTTAGGTTAGAAAAACCTCAAAAGAGGTTTAGACCTCAAAGATCGTTGACCAACCTTTGACCAATCCCCACCTTATCAAATGGACCATGGCATTAAGTGCCACATCCAGTCATATCCTGAACACCTCCAGGTATGGCTGCTACACCATATCCCTAGAGAGCCCACTCCAATGCTTTATAACCCTTCCTGTGAAGAAAATTTTCCTAATATTTCATCTGTACTTCTCCTGACATAGCTTACGGCCATTTTCTCTAGTCCTTTCACTAGCTGCCTGGGAGAAAAGGCTGACCCCTACCTTGCTACAACTCCCCTTCAGGTAATTGTAGAGTAATAAGATCCCCCCTGAGCCTCCTTTTTTTCCAGGCTAAACAATGTGAGCTCTCTCAGCTGCTCCTCATATGATTTCTACCTTGGAGCACCTGAGCACAAATGATGTACCTATGAATCTCAAGGGAGAATGAAGGGCTGACCACCGCTGTCGTAAAGGAAGTCAAACATCACAACATAAAGGGGACCAGGAGATGAGGGTGTGGGATTTGATTGAGATATGTAGCTGTATAAGTTGAGTGATTCTACTGGCTATATCACATGAGAGGATGAATTACCTGTGTAAACAACCTTCTCTGAAGTACTTGGGGAGAAAAAATAAAGAAATATGTCACTAACCAAGCCCAATCAGCATGAGGCAAATGTATACATCAGAGCCCAATAAAGAGCATAGAAACTGAGCAAACAACAAAATTAACTTTGAAGAGAGCAATGGACTTCATCGCTATTCAACCCATGTATTCCTTCCCACTGTGGACAACCAGTACCATGATGGTGAGCATATTTTAGACTGCTGATGAGAATCAGGTTGCTACTGTGATCCAACTGCATGTGATTGTGTTATGATTTATTATGTTTCTCTGAGACTCTGATAAAATCTTTTGTAATGTCAAATAAATTTAAATAATTAAATTTAGTATTAAGACACTAAACCCTTCTTGTGTGGACTGCCTAAAGAAAATTGTTTGGACACTGACAGGGTGTTGAGAGACTGTTGCTCTGAAAATTGCTAAACTAGATACTGCTGCATGTATTGTAATGTGGTGTCATGATTTTGACAGACCAATAATAATAATTGATTGTTAGAAATAACAAGGCTAGCAGAATAGACCAGGCTTATGTTAGTGGCATTGCAAAGTCTATCCAAGAAGCTTTCTTCTAAAGTTTAGAGAAAAAAGTCCTAAAACCAGTCAATGATAGCTATTACACAAACCTCAAAGCATTAAAAAACAAAACAAACCCAACCCCAGAACCTTTGGTAGCATCAAGAATCTAGTCCAATTAGAAGACTTACCAAAGTTATAAAAAGAAAAGCTATGAATCTCCTGATACCTTAAAGTAGTCAAATACCCCCAAACTTTGAAGAAAATGAAAACTATGAAGAGACATGTATCCAGTAATCTGTGCACTATCTCCAAAATGAAAGGTTAGAAATATTATTTTGATGTCTTCAGGGATTTGAAATTTAGGCATCTACATCCAAGAAAACACTTGAAAGCATCAGTGCTCTGTTGTTGTTTCACTGGTGGAGTAGTATTAGTTCAGTTATCTTCTGAAACCACATCTAGTGTGTAAAGGATGTAGAATCACAGAATCATTTAGCTTGTAAAAGGCATTTAAGACCATTGAGACCAACTGCAAACCTAACACTACTAAGCCCACCACTAAACCATGTCTGCAACTGCCACATCTTTTAAATACTTCTGGGAATGGTGACTCAACCACTTCTTTGAGCAGCCTGTTCCATGTTTGACACTCCTTTCAGTGAAGATTTTTTTCCTGTTGTCCAATCTAAAACTCCCCTGGTACAACTTGACACCACCTCCTCCTTTCCTATTACTTGTAACTTGGAAGAGACCAACTCCCACTTCATTACCACCTCCTTTCATGTAATTGTAGAGAGCAGTAAAGCTCTGAGCCTTCTTTTCTTCAGGCTAAGCAGCCCCAGCTCCCTCAGCTGCTCCTGATAGGACTCTCTAGACCCTTGCCCAGTTCCATTGCCCTTCTCTGGACTCATTCCAGCACCTCAATGTCTTTCTTGAAGTGAGGGACCCAGAACTGGGCACAGCACTCCAGGTACAGTGGGATCATCACTGCCCTGGTCCTGCTGGCCACATTATTTCTGATACAAACCAGGATGCCATTGGCTTTCTTGGCTACCTGGACACACACTGGGTCACTTTCAGCTGCTGTTCACCAGCACCCCCAGATCCTCTTCTATCAGGCAGCTTTCCAGCTCCTCTTCCCAAAGCCTGTAGTGCTTCATGGGAATGTTGTGATGAACACTTGGCCTTGTTGAGCCTCATAGAACTGACCTTTGTCTATCAATCCAGCCTGTTCAGATCCTCTGCAGATGTATCAGTTTGGTATTCCTAGCCCCATTCTGCGTTTAGTAGCTAGATACCAAAGGATATTCTGCTAAAGCCATTCTTTCTGCTGGATTGAATCAACTACCTGATAGGAATGAAAGAGATGCAGAACCATAATGAAGCAAGGATGAGGGAATATATGTCAGTAAACCAATTCAGCTCTTTTCAACTCTGCTGAAAGCCCTCCTCAGTGAGGCACTGTGAATGTCAAAGGAAGCATGAAATATCTCCAGTGCCAACTCGTATGAGTCACATAAGGGTGATTAATTGATTGAAATCCATATGCGTTCTTAACCTTTCTTGTCTCTGTTTAACTAATTGCTCTTTAACATTTCCTTCTTCACATATCCCTGGTGAATGTATTGCGTAGAAAACTTCATCCAAGTTTCCTTTCTTCTTCTCTGATTCTACTTTGTTTTCTGCCTATGATGTAGTGACTACAGACTACACCTTCTTTACTCTTATGCAATACTTTGTAGTTTAATTCTAATGAGTTGAGCTTCATCTTATCATTAGCAGTGTTAAAGCCAGTCACATACATCAAACCAGTCATGCTGGCTTCCTGCCTTCACTGGTAAATCACACTGAGAAGGTGATACATTCCATCTCCTAAAGGCATCAGTCTCACAGTGGGATGATTTCACTTCTGAAATACTTTGTCTCCCCCTCTCTTTCTTTCTCTCTCTCTCTCTTTGCTATCTAGAGATGGGTTGTTTTTTAGGCTGTACTCATAATTTGGCTTCCAAACATCTAATTTTAGATGAAGTGCATTGTCTGCTTTGGTTCTTAGATACCATGGATGTAGGTGAAGATACTCTGTGTTTACAAGACTCAAAACCATGTTTTAAGCAAATATATAAATGTCAAAACCCTAATTTCTCTAATCAACATGTAGGAATTAATTGACTGTTTGATTTTTACCCTATGATGCATTATTAATATTTATATATTCCTCCAAATGAACACTATACAGAAAACAAGGTACCTGAAAGAATTGATTTTTTTTCCTGTCATTGCAATACATACTGATCATACAATAGCATGTGACTGTTAGGATTGAAATTCTTGATTGAATAATTGACTATAACAGAATATTTTTAAAAGAAAAATTAATAGATTTGATAGCTTTACATGGAAGAATGTTTCAGGAAATAAAATGAAAGATTCCAGTGAGGAATAGTATAAGAAGCAAATAACATATTCATATCAGACCTCAAACATAATGTAAAAAAAAAAAAAAAGTGAGGTAAGAGACAAAATTGGACTACTTGTAGAAAATCCTCTTAATTTCCACTTCCTTCTTGGAATCAGTCAAACATTCTGCTTTTGTTTTATTTGTTTATGGGATGTTTATCCTTTTTTTTTTTTTTCACTAAATCTAATGAATAACTTTTCAATTCATCTTCATTCAGCTTAACACTGAAATGTTAGGCAGAATGATCTGAATATCTGCAGTGCAGCACCTCATTGTACAAAAAGCACAGACTGATGGTTCTGAGGTAGAGCTCTACTCATGTCAGATTTGTGCCATTTTACATGGGAAGTTCCATTTCACCTCCCCACTTCTCCTCTCAGGGGAGAAGCATTGATAGAAGTAACATACCAGGTTTTCTTCCTGTGCAGAAGGTACAGACAATTCTGAACTCCACAGTCTCTGTTTTCTGTTTCCACCCCACTTCTCTTCATGTTAACCAGAGTCTACCATCTGTAGGAAGGGTATCCTACAAGAATGGTAAAGTCAGCAACAACTTTTTTATGGGGATCACAATAAAATTTTTGCATATAAGAGGAGCAACTAATGCTATCACAGACCTCTTTTCTGTGTTACTGTATTTTTTTTCCCCCTTTTAAAAATGAACAACAGTAACAAGAACAATAACAATGATAATCAATTACATTTTCCTCAAAATGTCATTAATAAGAATCAAGTATCTTACCACTCTGAGACCATACTAATTTTTATAATATATGTTTACAATGAGACAGATGTAGATGATGTAATTTTCAAATGTTTTTACTTGCAAAGGAAAATAGTTGCACCGATAGACTGGTTCCCTTTTTGCTTTATCTGCTCTTTTTCTATCTAATGCAGGAAAAGATAGATTAAATATTTATATATATTACAAAAAAATGTTTGCAATGTTTATTTTGATATGATGTATGTGCTGGTGTTATTTTAATAGAAATCATAGCAATAATAAAAAATCACAGAAATGCAGAATGATAAATTAATGCCAAATAAAGCATGATAGCATTTAATCTGAAGTAAATTCTATTTTGTTTGTGATCATTGAGTGCTATATTCTGTGATACAGTAGGGTCTACTGTTATGCCATTAATATGCAGTGCTTGTTTTACTAAAGACTTACAAACTATTTTTATTGTCTCTCATTGAAATACACTTAGGAAAAAGAAAAGAAAATACTTAAATTATTTTAGAAAGACTTTTCAAAATTTCATAAATGCTTTGATCATATTTAGATTTAAAAAGAAGAGACAATAAAGTCACAACGAGTCTCAACTGATATTACAGGATGACACCAGAGGACTTCTCTACTTTTACATCTTAGATCTGTTTTTCTAGATACTAGTCTCATTTATAGTTGTCAGGAATAACTCATTTTCTATGAAAATGCACAAACAGATTTCCTACAATACCACATTCAGCTGTTTTAAATTCTAACTGACTCTAAGCATAAGCATGAAGCAAAAGAGTGGATATTTAAATTCACTTTTTAGGGTAATTTTTGCTAAAAGATAATTCAAGATATCAAACTTGTAGTGAAATGTTTCAGAATAATGTGTTTTTATGCACTATACTGTTTTGTGTTGTCTCACACTCATTAGATAGAGAATTAAAAAAAATAAATGTAGTGAGTGTATCCTTAGCATCTTCTGTGATGCATCTTTTCACCACTATGGAAATGAATCCACTAATTGCTTAATAGCTATTCTAATATGAAGGTAAACAAAAGATAATTAAAATTTTCAGTTGCTGTCCTTAAAATCAAAATATTCTTATGTCAGAATAAACTGTGTAATATAGATTTTTCTTAAAGTATGGAAACTTTGTGACCCACTTCTATAAATATAACTGCTTTCCATTCACTGGCTGCTCAGAAAACTGAGTGCCTTGGAGACCTCTAAAGTATATTGATGGAACACTCTCCTGAAGTCTAATGTAAGCTGCTGTGTGTTTGCCCATACAGCATAGAAAAGATTAAAAAGAAAACCAAACAAACCCAAAAACCGAATCAAGGAATAAAAACTGATGTAGAAATCTATTTCAGATTTTTAAGCAATTTTTTATTACGCAGTACCTATCTATAGTAGGTATTTATAGCATAGCACTAAATTGCTGACTAAATGTTGAAATTATTTTTATACGACATTAATGATTATTTTTAATTATTTCCTGGCAAAGATGTAAAACAGAACATACAATATAGACAGTACACAGATCACTTGCTCATTTTAAAAAGCCATTGGAAACACAATTCTTCCTAGAACCTGACTGAGGAGTGTATCACAGTATTTCAAGCATTCTACTGTACCTGATTTTTTCAGGTCTTTCCAGAAGAGTGGTTTTAAATTATTTAGAAAGATGATATTTCTTAAAAGCTTTAGTAAGCATATCCTCCTCATTTTGTCTGTGCATTCCACCTTTATGAAAATTATTCAATCACCTCTCATACTATGTCAATATCAGGCAAAAGCTAACACTTACATTACAGTTTCTACTAAATTCATATTGGCTTAAGACTGTACACAGTGAGGGCTATCAGAATGTTCCTAGTACCTGGGATTTTGGTGGAGACAAAAGGCCCCTCTAGACTTGTGAGAATATAGAATTCAATATTAATTTGATTTCTAAGTAGGGTTTTAGCAATTATATTATTGAAGGTACAGTGGAAAAATATGGACAGAGTGCAGCTAATGTGCTTATCAAAACCAAATTGTATTACATCTCTGGTAATATTATCACTAAATTCCAGGTCTACTAGACTGTAGTGCTGTACTGCACTCTTTCATAGCTGTCTTCCCCAAACCAACCTATTCATTTTTCCATGTCATTGAGATACACATAATCTACAAAAGGTTTCATTGGCTTCTTCCCATGAGAAAACTGTCTTGCTGAATGATTTTCGAGCATCTCTAATTAATTATTTTGTAGGTATGCAAGTTATCTTGAAACTGTTGCACTTAAAATCTTGATACAGGCAAAGGAAATAGACCAAATAGGGAGTGAAGAACTCATTGTCAAACAATACCTATCCTTTTAAAAATCATTCGAATAGATCAAATTATTTAATTCAGATGGAAAACTTCATTCACAGGAAAATGAAATAGTAATACAACCTCCTCTCCTCCCTGGTGTGTCTATATGTCCTCTAGTACCATGCTCACTCTTGAAGAGTTCCTCTGGGTCTCAGGACTTACACTTCTCTATGTCTTAAGCAGATTGTTAAGGGGAAGTTATGACATGGCAACAGCATCCTGATACTGAATACCTAATATGCTTACTTCATGATACATATTGTTCTGGAAATTAACTTAAAACTTGGTACTTAAAATGAGGAGATATCTTCAAATTGGAGGTGAAAACACATATTTTAAAAGTGTGGTAGAAATGAAGTCCTTCATATTAAGATATAAAATTTATAATAGTGATACTAGTTTTTAAATACACAGCTATGTCTGTCCACATATAAGCTGTCAGACAGCAACAGGACTGCCTAGAGGAGTACAGTCTTTAGGTTGCTTATTTTTTTATATTTTTCATGGTTGTTTCAGATTCTATTCCTTAATTCTTTCCTTTAAATATTGACTTTTCATTATTATGGCAAAAATTTTGCCTTTTTAGAAACTAATGCTGTGTTTAACAGCTCCTTTTATAGAATGTGGTTTATATCTATAATTTTTTTCAGCTTTCCATGTGCACTGATTATACATTGCATACTCCAGGATTCCTGATTCACTCATGAAATTTTCATTTTCCACATGTATACTAATGGCAATCTGCTCTATTTTTCTTTAGAAGCTTCCATCCCTGAAGTACCCTTAGCCTGGCTGTTTTTAAATCACCTGTGCCTGGATGTCATTCGATATTCTGCAAACAATCAGTAAACAGGTAAAAAAGAGTTTGGTTTGTTTGTTTGTTTCAAAAAGATGTTGTGGATACACTATCTTTGCTTAAAATACATTCTTTATTTAGAACAGTATATGTGGTATATCTCCATGGCTTTGTTAAATGTTGAAAGTTCACTTTTCAAGGTCAATTTCCTTGTACTGGAGATCTTGAACTCAGCAACATTTCTGTTACTCTTTTCTGTCCCATTAAATGAGATCTCTGTCTCACTAAGGAATAAAAATAAAATTTTGAGTTCAGTGTATTTAATGTCCAATCCTAGCTCTTCTTTTCATTATTACAAGTCAGCTGTGATCTGAACATTCTTTGAAGAGCTAAATATTAAATATAATATTACTAAACTGCTTAAAAATTGACGTTTTTTCTTCATAATAGAAGAAAAAATTGTTGGAAGGATACTGCAACAAGCTCCATCTTCATAAGGTTTTACTATGAATTAATCCCTACGAGGGACAATTGAAGTATAGGATTTTCATATGTTAAATACATTTTCTTTTCTGTCTTTGTGGATCTTTCTGTTCCATCTGTAATAGTGGCATAAGACATTTTTAAGAGTAGAGAGAATGTTAGCAATTAACCTGAGAAATTGTTCAGTGTTAAGATGAAAGCTTAGTCTTTCATTCTAATAACGTGAAGACTTTCCTGATTATGAAAGGGCAATCAGAAGATCATGAGAGCACAAGATGGATCATTTTCTTTCTGTCAAGGTTACACACAGCAAAAAAGGACTGGGTATCCAATAAATTCTTTTTCACAGAATTTGTTCAATTCTTTGCTGTTGCTTCTGAAAGTGATAGTGATACCTTTGGAACTGAAGTTCTGGAACCTGAGTGGACTGGTGTGTAGAAAACTTCAAAGAATCAGTTTTGGATAGGGAGTTAGACTACCAAATACTGATCTCTTTAGGGAATGGAATGATTCAGCCTTCCCACGAGAATCTGAATGATGTGTAAATGTTCCAGGGAAGATTTCAGTTGAAAGGTATACTAACCAAAGGATAAAAAAAGTAAAAATACTTCTAATCTGGGGGTTTCAGTTAGAAGTGCTTTTCACAGTTTTCTCTCAGGTAGCTGAAAACTACCTTTGGCAATTTGGCTTTTTTTATGGTTTGTGGGGGTTTATTTGGTTTGGTTTGGTTTTTTTTTGTTTTGTTTTGGTCTGTTGTTGTTCTTGCAGTTTTTCTTAAATAAAGGTAATTTCTCTTTTGCTTAAATTAATACTAACAAACTTAGCTCACCCATTTGTATTTGTATAAGTACTATGTAAATATAGTGAATTTTGAAGGGTGACAAGTAACTAAATGAAATTTAAGCAGCATAAACTATCATAATTAAGTTTTCAATATAACTTTCTTATGAAATAATAAAACAAGAATCGTCTGTAAAAATTGATTATGTGAGTGACCAGGCTTCAATCTAGGTAGACTAATAGTGAAGATTCACAAGAACATTTCTTTATAATATGAGATATCTCTGACAGAAATATCACTGTTAATGATTTATTCAGAAGCTCCTAAGGGTGTTGTATGTTTGTTTAGTTTTCCATTTTTAATGGAAATATTGCAAAGAAGAGCAGTGATTAAGGTTACCATTCACTGTGAGAGACAAAACAGACTATGAAAATATTATATCACATAGGAAAAATAAAACCACTTGGGAAACATTTACATCAATACAGAGAAACTGCTAAGGGAATTAGCTGAAAATTGCTGGTAAGGCTGATTTTGATCATCCTATGCTTCATTTTCACACCTCGATAGACAAGCAAGAGGATCATACTTGTTCACACAAACCAGAAAGCAATTGTTGCTTCAGAACTATCAGTATTTACTTTTCCATGCTTTTATACTTCTTTTCATAAAAGTTTATCTGCTAATTTCTCTGTCCCATTTCTGAATTATTAGCATGTACTGCAGACTACAATCTGAAGGCTAACAAAGATGTATTGATAACATATTGCATTTCATAAAAGGCATTTTACAGGTGGAAATACTAATGAAAGATTATAGGCACTGTATTGATCAATATCTTAAATATAAACTGAAAAAAGGTGAATTAGTTAGGGTGAAACCTGAAAACTTACAATGATGCTGCTTATATTAGTATGATTACATGACATGATATGATTTCAATGCCATTTTTTAGCAGGGGATTACACTAACTGAGCCAAAAGACATGTCAGAGCACTATGTTAGTTTCCAAAAAAAAATTTTCGTTAAATAATGCACTTTTCAAAAATATTCCCTTCCTTCTTCTGTTGGAAACAATGATCTGGAGTTCAGCCTTCCTGCTGTCAGTCTGTCATTAACTCATACAGCTGTGAAGTAGGTACAAATACATCTGAGAGGTTCTCAGGGAGCCATAGCTCTTTCTGAATCCAAATTTTCAATGCAGTGTTTTATCTGCAAATAAGGGACATTAAGACTCTATATATAACACTTTTGTATATTAAATTGCAGAGAAGCTACTGTAATGCTGCTGTGAAATTTTAATAGAACTCTTGAAATCAAGGTGTATGATAAGCAGAAACTGACAATTGCACTATGATAGGGAAAGGGAAAATGAAATTCCTGGTACCCAGCCAAAATATAACACATAGCAAGCATCTAAGTAGTTAAAGATTAAAGTCTCCACAGGACTGAAAACTTCAGGTTTGTGGTTGTTTGCAAAGCGAATACATCCTGTTATACAAATGGTAAATATTAATCATTTTTTTCTGATCATACCTGCAGAGCTACTGGGGTTGTTTACTAGTAAGTGTATTGGAAATAAAGGATAAATAAGTGTGTAATGTACCAAAAAACCACCCCAAAACAAAAAAAAACCCCACAATATAAGTACATCTGCAAACTTTATAGACCACTAGTCAATTTTACTCTCTAATAAAACACTGAAAATGTATTAACAAAAATTTTCAGATTAAAATTAGCAATAATATTTAGAGATGATTTATAATGCTCAATAATAACATCTGATGTAGTGAACTTTTTCCTAAATATTTAAATATTCTACTTGGAGAAGAAAGTTTACTTCTTCTCAGAAGTCTCTTACTTCTGAGATTCAAAGCCAGACAAGGATTAAGCAGAAAGACAGTATACAAGCAAACACACCAAGAGCAACAACTCACACAGTGATGGGGGACAGGCACTGAGTTGATAGTTCCTTTTGTTTTCAATTTAGCATTTATGTATTCATGATATGCCAAAATAAAATATAAGTAACCTTTTTCTGCCACAATGTTACTGCTGCTTCTTGCTTTACTAAAATCCAGGCCTTGGTACACAACAATACCTGATTCTGCCATCATCTGCTGTCTGCTGCCTTGAGCAACTGACAACATTGCTTTGCTTAAAACTGCTCTGTTCCTGCCTATTGTGGCAGAAATCTCTCTGCTGCATAGATCTTTAAGGAAGACTGTTCTGACTTCCTGACTTTTAATAAAAAAGGAGAGTAGAATTCTGTCTTTGTATCACAGAAAATCTGATAAACAATCTTTAACTTTCAAATAAAATAGTTGTTTTCCATATTGCGTATGTTGCTATGGAGTAATGAATTCCAGCATAGGCATGTCAAGAAACTGTTTCAACTTAAGGTGCTCCAGCCGTTCAGAATGGAACAATGCTAAAATCAAATATTCCTTTCCCCTATGCTTAGTGAAAGTTTGGAAGAAATTATGAAAATTGTATTAAAACCTGAAATTTTGTTAGCTTTGTTCTATAAATTATTTCACTTCCATTCCTTCAAGGCTCTTCTTCCTAATAAGTTCTGTTGTAAACAACATAGGAACATGGTGCCTTGGTTCTGGCCAGCACAGGGTTGATTTTTGCAGTAGCTAGGAGGGGCCACAGCCAGGACTCAAAGGTTATTTTATGCCAGCTCACATCTTTGTTGGGGCAGGTGGAAGGGAGTCTCTTGTGGAGAGAAGGAGTTCCTTCCAGTCGAGTGAGCATGGCACTGGTTCTGACAGGAGGGAGTGGTTGGGTGGTGCCAGTTCCAAGCCAGAGGGAGCAGCTGGGACATGCCAGTCCTGAGCTGGAGGGGGTGGTTGGGGTGGCGTGGCTGCAGTTGTGTCAAACTCTTTGGTGAACACAGAGCAAAAGCACATTAATTACTCTCTTTTTTGTACGCTTTTCCTATTACTATTGTTGTTGTTCCTGTTATCTCATTGATGTCTCCAGTAAATTGTTTCTACACAACTCATGATCTTTGCCTTTTGTGCCTCCACTTCTCCTCTCCAGCCCACCATGGTGGGGGAGGACAAGGGGGGAGCAAGCAGGTGGCACATGGTTTGGAAAGTCTCAGTAGGAGCACTTAACTGGGGAGTACCATTCCTAAACCATGACAAGTGGATTTTGAGTGAGAATTTTGTTGTTTTGTTAGGTTTTTTATGAAGGGAATTGTGTTTGGTGGGGTGGGGGGGGTGGGGGAGAAGTGTGTTTGTTTTTCATATATTGCATATTCTTTAAAGTATATATTATCCTTGAGGCTTTAAGTAGGAAAAAAGATCAGTCAAATACACTCTCTGCCCTGCTACTTAGCCACAGGGGTCGTTCTATGCCCCTCCTCATAACTTCCCAGTGTTGTCAGATATATCTTGCTTCACCAGTTATTCAAATTACTTACAGATAGTTTGTTACATCCCTAGCATCATAAGAACATCTGTCACATTATGCTGCACAGAAGTCAACACTGACTTTGCTTCTAAAACTTGAAGTTCTCTGGCAAATTTTGTAGCAATTACAGGCTGCTTGTACCTCAGTAAAATCCAAGTTTTTATTTAAATCTATTAGAGAATTATCATAAAGAGGATGTATTTAGAGCCTAAACAATGTGCTGCACTGATGATTCTTATTAAAGATATATTCAAACATCCTGTTTTTTATATCTGGAAAAATTGTGAAGGAACATTACATCTAAAACTCTATCACGCCAATGCATAGATTTGGTATAGATTATTTCAGCTATCGTTTTATGTCATCTGAAGGTGCCATATAACCTTTTAATAGAAGAGATGAACATTTAATGCACTAGTCATGCATATTGCACCAGTGTTATGTTTGGGGAAAGGAGGAGGGGGCAGAGGGTTGCAGAACTCTCACAGCATATTTACATTCAGTTATAATACGCTGTCTAGCGTACGGAAGCTGCAGTGTGTGTTCATAGTCTGCAGAGTTTGTTAGCATGGCAGGAAGCATATGCCAGTTCTCTCAGCCTTTAAGAAGAAATGGGTTTTGTTTGCAGTAAAAGAAAGAAACCCTCAAGTCAGTGGTTATCACTATCTTCTAAGTCTTAATGGCTTTCTTATTTTATACTCTACAACAGAGGGAAGAAAGTTCAGGTAATTTTAGACTCATGTTAATTGGTGGAGAAATAATGAAAAAGCTTTCATAATGCATATCAGAGTCAGGAAACTGTCATGCTGATGTGTAAGATCTAATCATATCTGTAGCCAGTCCACCGTCTGTGTTTATTTTTTAAATATTAAACCAAGTGTTCGGTCGCTAGAGGGCATCAAATCTGTGCCCTGAGAAATGATGAAAGAAAAGCTGCAGATGTTTTAATAGAACAAAGATAATTTAACCTCTGTGTGCCAAGTGCTGTTCTGCAGATCATGAACCAATACATGTGTATTTTTAAAGTCACTTTATGGTAGTTGTTACCCACCTCATAAAACTGCAATAAAAAGCCTTAAAAAAAAAAAAGAGGACATCCCCCAGCCCCCCAAATAATAGCAAAGATCTGACTCTCAGACTCTGGAAGAAGTCTTATGTAGAGTTTGAAGGTGGAAACATAGAGTATCTTCCGTTGCTGTTTACCATCAAGTCAAGGTACTTACGGAAAAGAAAAGAAAGAGCAAACAAGAAATGGGCAGAGAAACACATACTTTGCACATCTCCTTTGTTTGCTATCTTCTGAATATAGGTTTCTTTTTAAAGTCACTAAACCCACTTTTACAGTACCCTCAAACTGTGTCTACTTGTCTCTCTCACACATACTTTTGTGTCCATTCTTTATTCACTGTCAAACGTCTTCTGCATTCTAGGATGTACTTCTCTTCTGGAACTGGACATCCTTTCATGTTCGACTTTTATGTATTTTCAGGGGTCTTAGCACCTAGAAAAAAATTTGCAGATGAGATCATAACATTTTATTGCATATAAGAATAAGGAAAACTCTCAAACATGGAATAACTGTTGGGTTGTATGTAATGAGGTTTTTGCAAGATAGAATCATATTTAACCCCAGCTGGTGACTAGCACCACACAGTTGCTTGCTCACTTTGCCCCAGTGGGATAGGGAAGAGTAAAAACAAGAAAACACATGAAGTAAGATAAAGACAGTTTAATAGGTAAAGCAAAAGTGCACACACAAGCGAAGCAAAACAAGGATTTCATCCATGGGCAGGCAGGTGTTCAGCCACCCCCAGGAGAGTAGGGCTCCATGACACATAATGCTGACTTGGGAAGACAAACATCATAATTCCAAATGTCCACCCCTTCCTTCTTCTTCTTCTTCCCCTGCTTTGTATGCTGAACATGATGGTATGGAATGTCTCCTTGGGCAATTGGAGTCAGATATTCCAGTGGTGTCCTTTCCCAGCTTCTTGTGCAACCCAGGCTCCTCCTTGGTTGAGGGATATGAGAAGCAGAAAAGATGTTGACCCTCTGCAAACACTGCTCAGCAGGAATGAAAAACTCCCTGTTTTATTAACAGTTGCCAGCACAAACCCAAAACATAGCCCCATACTTCCTACTATGAAGAAAATTATCTGTCATTCATCCAAAACCAGCACAGATAGATATAAGTCAGAGATTGATACACAGGTAAATTTGGTATGCTTTTTTCCCCATAGATTTAATATGAGATTTAAAAAAACAAATCTTAGTACTTAACAAAATTAAGTAATTCCTGTACCCTTAAAATGTTTTTAGTAAAATTAAGGTAGCATCAATCATATTGATTTGATATTGCTTGTTAGTGCAGTAGATCCAGAGTTAGCTAGACAGCTTCTCATTTATGAAATGAAGATAACATTTGTGTGTTCTGTTAGTTGTTTACCTGCCATATACAAGGGCACTAACCTTTGAAATAAACTTTAATTCCCAGCATTTTTCCTTGTTCTTTAAAGTTTAGAAGTCAATATGTTAAAACAAGCAATACCATAAGGGTTTGATTTTTTTCCTTACTGTTGTTCTAACTGTAGATATGAGATTGTATAGAAATGCCATATTTTGTGTTATTTTTATAGCTGTTGCATTTTTTACCTGTCAGTAACATCTGCATCAAATAGATCACAGGTGCTGATCATAAAATAACCCATAGTCATTCCCCTTCTCTTTTCCTATCGAATTCTTTCATTTAGTTAGTTTTTAAGTAGATTTTGGCTAAAAGAGTCTCTGGAAGCCTATTAAATAGTACAAGCTTTTTATTGTTTAACACTGCTAAGAGTAAATAGTAGATGTACAGAATGAAATCTTTATTTGAAACTTACAAATGGAGATGGAAGGTCATCTTAGAAGACTCCATAATATTTCATTTGCATATATAGTAATAAGAAGATATCATATAACAGAGAAAATGGTTAGAAATATTTGAAAATACTTTTTTCTCTGATCTAAAACAATTCCTCTTGATAGACTGCTTTATCACTTCTATTTTTGACTTTTCCATTTGAAAATATGTCCCCTGTACAGCAGAATAACATACAGAATATCTTTCAAAGAAAAAAAAAATAGGAAAACCTTAAATTCCAATGTTAGTATTTAATTAAGTTTTGTGGGTGAAATTTGTCTATTTTTCCAAAGAAGATAACTTTTTTAGACTGTTGTGCAGAAAAATGCCTTAGTTCTATAAGTACAGTGAGTTCAACAAATAGTGAATTGATTGTCAGATTGAGAATCCAAGTGTTTCAAGCTCTTACATACTTTGGCTTTATGTTATTTTCTTCTATCTTCCTTTGCAAACAGTAGCATATAAACTATCTGGCTAATATTATATCATACTCAGAATTTTAATACGAATAGGAAGAAAAACTCTCAAAGACAGCCTGAATGAATTATTAAAACATATCTGGATTTCTTGTTAACATCCAGAGTTAAATATTCTTTTAGATTCTTCTCTAAAAACCAAAATTTATATAGAGAATTTCAAGGTTACAGCATTGTACTGTAAATGAGACCTGTCCTTGAGACTAACAGAAGAACACACAGCTGAAAGTGTGGTCACCCTCGATAAATGGTCACTTACATTTTTGCTGAGTCTATCTAGCTCTGCTAATTTTTTTGTAGACACTTACACACTTATCCTGGAATTAGCCCAGGGATTCATTTTGCTGACATCAACACCAATCACCACAAAGTTATAGTGAAAGGCCACTTTTTGGCCTCAGGTGTGGGCAGTCAAGTTCATACAATATCAAAAACTTTGAGCCTCAGTCTGAAAAAAATCTTGAATATTTTTTCATAGAAGTTGATTGATTCTTCATTTGTGAGTATGACATGGTAGTGTGGCTGCGCAATTCAGTAATTGCCAATAAAAAAAACAATGGGAAAAGGTGGTTGTTCTTACAGGTTGTTGCTCTGACAATCTGCATTTATTTATTCGTGTTGTCTCCTAATATGATCCTGCCATTAGTAGCCTAAAAATTAGCAAAAAAATATTGCATCGAAAAATAACTAAGAAAATCAGTGCAAAGCAGTTACTTAAGTGTAGTATTTATTCAGAGAAAAACAGTGTTTATACTTTTCTGAGTATAAATTAAAGCTTGGAATTTAGGTGGATTTTAAGACTTCTTTTACAAAAAAATTCTTTCTGTAATTTCACTCAAAATCAACATCTTCTTTTCATGTTTACATTTGTGCATTTTTGCAATGTGTTTTGCTTCAATTCTTTGAGTATTTTTTGTTTCTATAAAAATTGTTATATATTTGTGTGTGTGTGTGTGTAACACATGGAACTGCACTCATGAACTCACGGAGCTTTTCAGTTAAGTTCCTTATATTAGCAATTAAGGACATCAGGTGCCTGTGAGATTCAAAGTTCTTCCTTGCATTTGAAGTCATGAGGCAGATAGACAGAAAATAAACTGCAAATGTAAGAACCTTTAGTCAAAGGTTATCAAAAAGGTAACTTGGGAGCTGTAATTGTACCTAATTTTTTAGTGCAAATTAATTACAATATGACCCAGCAGGCTATGGACAGAAAAGTAAAAAATATCAGATAAAAGTAGGGTTTAGCTCCACCACCAAAAATAAGATTATTTCAAAGAATACAAAAATTTTTTTTCAAATAAAATAATTTATCGTGTTGGCTGGCCAGCATGTTGGTAAATAAAGTCCAGAACAGAGAGACATAATTTTCAATTTAATGTATTGCAATGTATAGCAGGAAATCTACCTATGTAGCTTATACCACCATAAGAGAGAAGAAAACCATAACAAACAGTGACACCTAACTACCATGTGTGAACACTTGATGATTTAATTAACATGTAAGTGCTACAGGTAATTTCTATAGTCAGTCTCATAATAACATTTGACAAAGAACATATATATTTGTAAATAGAATAAGAATTTTGACTGATTTTGATCTGTTAAATTCTGTTTTCAGCTTTAAAAATATCTCCCCATACATGTTTATAATTTACATTGTTTATGTTTAGGATTAATTACTTTAGTTTATCAGAGAAAAAATTTAGGCAAAACCCCAAGCAAACAAACTAAGCAAAACCAACAGCATTCCTCAACATTATTTGAATTTTCTGCATGTTAGATCAAGGATTGATTAATCTTCCATCTCTAACAAATTAACAGAAAATCTTGGTTGTTCTCTATCATAAAATAGAGCAGTATTTTCAGTATTTAGTAATTCTCACAGTATTTACTTTCTGTTTAATACTACCTCAACCCTCAAATAGACTTCCCTTGCAGTGTTGGACATACGGTCATGATGTTCTAACTCCTTATGAATATACTATCTTGCAGAACATAAACACATTGATTCACAATAAAACCTGTTACAATAACTGGAGAAGAGCAGGCAGAATTATTCATTCTACTGATGTATAGTAAAGAGAGAGAAGGTTTTAAAAAGCAAAATATTTTAATGTTCCTTTTGCTTGTCAGCGAGTGGAATTATAAGGAAACTAAATTGTGTTCTATTAAATCATGCTATTGTAAGAAGAATTATAAGAGGAAAAGAAACTGTAGTAGTATACAGATATGTTAATTGCAAAATATAGGGATTATAGCTTTATTATCTGTATTCAGTCTCATGCCTCAATTCTAAGCAACACATTTAAACTGACTGGAAATTTTGAGCTGACATTAGATTTGATCAGCATCAAAGTCATAAAGATCTCTCTGACTCTTTAAAATTTCAAGAAAACCTGAACCAAAAATGCATTAGCTGTGCTTGATTTCACTTAGATTGAAATATAAAAAAACACCCAACAATAGAAACAAATAACAACACCTTTCTGTGTAGAACAAATACGAAACATTTCAAGTCAGTTTCAGTTTGCATTTCATCTCACAAGCATGCTGCATTACATCAAATCCTGGGGTCATTTGGCCCTTATCTTCCTCTTCCAGGGAAAAATGGTGCAGTTGATTAGGCAATATATTTCATCATAGAAGGTGGCTCCTAGGTATGTCTGTTGTTTTCCCCAGTTTTCAAAGCATCCATTTTTCAGCAGGTATTTAATACTTTAGTCTAAATCCAGAGTCCCCTATGCATTGTTGTGCCATTGGCAGTTCAGGATAGAATAGGTTGTGCAAAATACTTGTCATCTTTACTATTTTTACTGTTGATATATATGGTTTCTGTGATGATCAAAAAGCATACTGCGTGCTTGGTAAGACAATTTTTAGATCGTTGTAAAACTCTTTAATAGTTATCAAGTACACCCATTTCAATGACAATGAATGCACTGGTGCATCAGCAGTATAAACTCCTCAGGAGTCATGCCAAAAGGAAACCAAGCCCCACAGAGCAAAATTGGAAGGGACTGTAGTCCTTTCAGACTTCTTTGAAGAAAGTGATCTGTCATTAAAAATTCACTAGTAGCGGTAAAAAATTAAAAACATCGCTACACATTTTGACGATTCAGAAGATGAGAATATGGGAATTCTTAATGAAGTGAATGGCATCCAAGAGAAAGCTGACCAGAAAAAAATGAAGACATACTGATTTCTTTCCTGAGTTTTCTTGCAGTAGATTAAATATGACTGTGTTTTCATGTCAGCTTTAAAAAGGTAAAAATTTTAAATGATGGTGATGGTATTTTTCCATTTAGTATACACCTAAAAAATAGGATTTGTATATGGCAGGATATATCCCAGATTGGCTCCACTGCTTTAATCCTATGCTTTATCTGCAATGCAGGTATAGTATATATCACATGTTCAGAGATCCATACATATTGCCATATATTAATGTGTCTATCTGTATATTTCAACTTCAATACTACAATAATAGTTATTCATTCCTGCAGTGTATTAGTGTATAAAAGTGATTTACTAGGAATAGAGAACCAATAAACACACACATCTCAAACAGAAAAGAAAATTTAAAAAATTAAAATTAAAAAGATCAGAACCATAATTAAACTCAGTGTAGCCTCAAAAATGGATATTACAGCAAACGTTAAGGAGTGATGCAAGAGAGGGGAGAAATGAGTTGAGAGGATGGAAAGTGCAGAAAGGGTTTGAATTGACACTCTTATTCAAAAAATGCATGAAGACCCATAGCACCAATTCGTATATTTTTTGCATTTTGCTTGTATTTTTTAACTTNGTTTTGTAATAATGCCCCCCTACTGTTTGGAATTTTTTCTTTTTTTTTTTTTTTTTATTAAAACCTATACTTTTCTCATTGCTACACTTGTCTACAACTTATACAGCTTTGCAAATTTGATAAATTTACCTGGCTCTTATTTCCTGTGAACTAATAAATCAAATAATGTTACTAACAGTACAACCAAAAAACTGCCTAAGACTCTTGAATATTTGGAATGTAGTAGGCTCTGGTTAAGAGCAAATTTTGCCTATCAATTTAAAGTCATACTGTCAGTGACTTTGTCTTAGGGAGAAACCTCTGAGTGTCTAAAAAGAAAAAAAAAAAAAACCTTATTCCTGGAGCAGACTAATTTAATTAATAGGTGAGGAAGCCTGAACACAATGCAAGAATTCAGTCTAATCCATAAATGAACAGGTGTGTAATAATGAATTCAAACTTTTCCAGAGATTCCTGAGACTTGTGCAAACATCAATGGCTGCATTTTTTGTTAAGAACCTGCAGTTCTATTACAAATGTTATATAAGTTGCTTGCTTTTTGTTTTTTAATGTCCTACTCTTTTAATCCTTTAATCATGTAATAATCTCTTTTCGGCTTTGAAAAGTAGAAGCTTGGGTATTTTTCAAATCAGATACCTGAATATATGGAATGATTAAATGATCCAGAATATTCAGGTCATCTTTAATCTACATATCCATAGCCTCCTGCTGAATTTCTATTGATCTATAGCTGCCCTCCAGGCCTTTTTGTTTTCTATTAATATTTTTCTGCATGAGGGTTAAAACCAAGGAAAAATATCTTCTCCATTACTACAAAAAATAACACCTATTTTGGTGCTTATCTTACTCCTAATAATTTTTCTATTCTAATTCCTCAAGGAAATAGACTAGTATCATCTTTAGAAAACTGTTGCAGTAAGTTTTTGCTGGTTTAATGGTTTCATATTTTTTATGGTCTGTAAAGTTATATGTGTATATACATATATATTTGTTTCTACAGTAGGGCATGTTTCCTTGACAGGGAGTGGGAATTTGTATATAGACAGACAGATATGCCTGATTATGTCCCACAATAAAAATATGTTGCTTAGTGTTTAAATGCTAATCACTTCAGATATGTTATTTACAATTTTTTTTTATCTGGATGTCTATATATAGACATTGGACCTGCCTCTATTCTTATAAGTTTATTGTTTTAAAGGACAGGTTTACATTTTACAAAGTATAAATCCTAAATTTGTTTAAAAATCATGCTGGCTTGGTGATTAAACTGTAACTTTTAAGAATTTTGAATCCTTTTTTCACAGTATTTATCATTAAATACCTCAAGAAGACTGATTCCTAAATTTTTATCTTGATGTTCAACTCAGATTTACTTTGCCAAACCCTGGCTCAGAATAACCTGTCAATTCCTCAAAGTAGCTGAAACCAATTTACAGCAAGGCAAGCCTGGGCTATGACTGAGACCTTGCTTTTTCTTGTCCATACAAAGCCTTTGGCCTTTTACTAATAATGGCAAAATTTATATTCACTTGCCTACAGCAGAGACCTTCTTGATAGTCCTAATCATATTCTCTGTCTTGGTCACTTGCTAAAACCAAGCAGAGAGTTCTCTGAGCTTCCAGAGAAGTAAGAGTTATGTAGAAATATGTGCTTCATTTGGCAGTAGACTTTCTAACCTATTTATTAACATGTTTATATATTGTGTTAAGTTCTAATGATCACAAAAAGGAAAAAAAAAAAAACAGTTTGGTAATCTATTGCTTGAAACATTGATTTTAAACTGGCACCAACTCCTTGATGTATTAACCTAGTTTTAGGTTACTTGCTTCATGTTACCACAAATCCTGGAAATATAACATGATCTCATCTTACTCTAATCAGAACCAAACCTTCCTTTGCACATGAGCTCAAAGGCTGATCTTTTTTGGGCTGTTCATAATTCATGCTTGCCATCTGTTTCTACTAAAACAAACGAACCAATTTGTTATTTAAAGATACATTTCTGGATAGAATAGTTATTAAAAAAAAAGATTGAAAACCTGATCTTAAAAGGCTCAAGATTTCAAATATTAAAATATTACAAGTGATTGAAAAAACAATAAAGACCTTAATTTTATGTAGATTTTATTATGTATTCTTATTCCTGTATTTTTGTAATTGTTCTGTGTACACAGAATATTTATAAAAATGCATTTTACTTTTCTCATTACATGCCTTCTCTATTCGTCTAGGCACTCATCGTCAGAGACGTCAGTGGATTTTCTTTGGGATTATGGAGAATCCCATAGTATTTAATAGCAATAAACAGATCAGTTAACTGGGCTAGTGGGTGGGTGAATGGATTTTAGCTTCTATTTCTCACAGAAATAACAGCCTTAGGAAGAGTTGACATTTTATGCTAGGAGACAGGAGCAGACCAGGAAAAAATAATCTCTAAATGTTAGGCAGATTAAATGAACTACTAATTGTTGAAAAAAGGTACAAGGTACAAAAAGGTTGAAAAAGGGGTTTGGTTTTATCTTTTCAGTAGAGTATTACATGCTAAAAAAGCTCCAAGAAGGTTATTACTTTTATGAAATTAATTTTTTGTTACAAATTCCAAATTTGTTTCCATTCCACATAGCAAATTATTGTAAGGGAGAACCTATCTTAGATCATAATTGTCATGGTGGTAAAAAAATGATTTGTCTATTTTTTCTTTGAGGGGAAAATAGAAAACAATAAGAATGTAAACAATCCCCTTGATCACCAAATAGCCTCACTTTCCCTATTACCTATTGATGGGGAAATCTAAGATTGTAGATTCACAAGCCAATTATAATGCTACTGTGTAAGACATTCATAACATTATCTTAAAATATTTTTCAAAAGCAAAATGTATATCTTTTTATGGCTTGGATTTTAAAATAAAAATGACTGTAAGAAGCCATAACTCAAAAACTGCATACAAGGAATGAAAAAAGTTAATTTTAATCTTCAATTTTCATTGTTACGATTTTGTGTTCCAATCCTATTTGTTTCTCTAGATTAAAAGTGAAAAGTATTTGTTACTTTATCCCTTTCAAATGTCTTTTTAGTGGAAGGCAGAAGAAATTGTTTATTGAAGGAGTTTTTCCTATAAAAGCACAGAAATAGAATGTAATAATTAGAAGAATAATAGTTACAGGAAATTTAATGAGTGACTGTTATCTAGTTATAAGGTCCTCATTTGACCTCCAGTGCAGGGTCTGACTGTCCTGTGGTATGCTTATGTCTGACAAAAAAAGTATGGAAAGATGACATTTCAAGAATGAGCAGAAAAACTGATTTTGTCAATTTCCTTTTTGTATTGCACTCCGTATGGTTCTCACCTAGAATAAGATCATGACATTTCAATATTTTTAAAATATTACTTTATATTTATGAATCTTTGTTTACATTCCTTACAGGCTAGTTGTAAAAATTTGGTCCATTTTCCTTTCTCTTGTTCTTCACCGTGAGCATGGTAGAGAGAAAGGTAACAGAAAACTGTTATGGAGCTTGGGTATTGACTCAGTTGTTTGCTGAAAAAAGAACATTTTGCTATACCTCTATTAGGAAGTCATTTACAGAACAGTTCTGTAGTAGCTTGACTTTTGACATAGTATTCCAGCAAAGAAAACATTTACCTGGTGCTTGCATATTGTTCTTGTATTCATTCTAATTAATTACAGATACATCAGTGTTCCTGCTGTTAGCAAGCCTTTAATAACTGCTTCCATGCTAAACCTTGTTTTCAGTGATTTGTAACCACTGCCCATCCTGATATTCTTGAATAATTTTTCTCAGCTTGATGCTACTTGAAGTTGGATATCTTTTGATAAAGTTTACATTTAGAAAAACACTTTGCCTTCTAAATTCTTTCTAGAACATCACTTTCCACATCCTGGGACAGAAGTGACTGATAGCTTATATAATAAGCTTAAATTCTAGCAAGGAATTGACCATCACTGAGCAGAGGTCTGTTTTCTGTAAAGAAATCTATATTTTCAGATATGCATCTTTGAAATTAGGTAACTGATTTCTTTTTGCTCATTGACAGTATAAAATAGAGATGAGAATGGTTATATTGCAAATCTTCTTGAACACTAGAACTACAGTTGCAAGTGTTTGAAGATTCGGAATCATCTGCTTCTTTTGTCAAAGAGGTCATCAGGTAACCCTGGCAAAATTTGATCATATAATGTATATAATGGTAGTGTGAGTATTGATGTGTGTGTAATGGAAACAGATTATAAATATAATTTCCATCTAGAATTTCTATTTTATTTTATAAAAATAATCATAACAGATAGATTATAGATTATTAATATATGCAGACAATGTGTGAGGGTGTAGTGTCCCACCCTTAACGGGAAGGGAGAACCCAAGATTCATAGATGCTTGTGTTCAAAAGGAATGACATATGTCAGAGGGTCTGCAAAAACTTATAAAGATTTGTTAATGTGTTATATACCTGGCATGGAAACTGGTGTAAGTTAGTCCTTCATCTCCTACTAGAAGCGCATGGCAGTGGGTTCTGAACAAAAGGGTAAGGGGAGGTGGGGAGATAGAAAGAGAGAGAGAGAGAGAGAGAGAAAGGAGGAAAGAGACACATTAATAGTCCTGGACTGAGTTTCAATCCATCTAATAGGGTGTCCGTGGTGCAGGGGTGCCCTGGTGTTGTGTTCCCAGGTGTTGTGAGGGTACCATTTTATAGATAACTTCCCTGCTCTGGATATATGTTTCTTGCTTCCTATGCAAATTAGTTCTCGTGCAGAGTCTGTTCCTCTAGACAGAAGTGGTTCTGGAAGTGGCTCAGAGAATTTTTGGGGTCTTTGGTGGCCCCCGTGCAGCCCATGCCCGCTCCTTGACCTCATTCCTGTACCACTGTACTGTGCCACTTCAAGAGACAGAACAAGGACATTTGTCCCAGAAAAGTGTTGTCCTACCTTTGTATGTCCCTATTCTCAACCTGCATCCTGTTCTTTTTCTGAGTGTGTTCTTACCAACAATCCTTGCCTGGCTTCAGAGCTGTCTGGCTCTCGGTGTTTGACATGAGCCCATCAGCCCCTGTGCCTTCTAGGCTTCCACTGTGTGTCAAGAGGAAAACTGACACCTTTGTCTGTAAGGTACAAGTTCAAAAACAAGCTCTGCCATTGTAGTATACTTCAATTTAAATGGGATGCTCTGCTTTTATTCAAACATTGCTTGTTTGTTTGTTTTGCTCCCACATACTGTATTTTTAGATTGTCTGTGAAGGCTCTAATCCTCAAAGACATTAGATATTCAGAAGAAGATGCCTCACTGATTTTCTGAAAAATATGGTGTCAAAGAGGGAAACTCAATCATATTCCATCCACCTTATTTATGGAATTTTTTAATCCTGAGAGCATTTTAAAAAAAAATTAAATTCTGTCTGCAATTTAATTATTCACTAGGTTTTGCAGTGAACTGGATTTGAAAGATTCTTCATACATTCTTTTAGAACTGTTCCCAGAAAGGAAAAATTAATTCATAGGAAGAAATATAGACAAATAAAAGATTTGAGGAAGTGTGACTTGAAGATGACAGGAGATTTCCTGAAGAAAATAGATTAGCATATATTCTCCTTTTGGCTTCCTAGATATTTGAAATCCAAAAAGCAAAATAAATTATTTCTCTTTACAAATTATTTAGCTGAAAAGTTAATCTTTCTTTTTTCTGAGTAGTATATGCTGAAAACCAAAAAGTGCATTTCACAAACTTTCAGGTTTTTAAATCTGTACTAGTCCAGAAGACAACAAAAATAAATATTTTAGTTGTATTATGTTTCATGCATGTATACTAATAAAAACTCTAATGTACAGGTGAGAGAGAAAGACAGGAAAAAAATAACCTCCAGTACTATTTATCTTAGTGACATCCACCAGAAGTGTGACAAGTCAATGAACTGGTCTGAACTGGACAAAGAGGGGACTTAGATCCCCTGTGAATCTCTAAACACATGTTTATTGTCCATCTTTATGCTCTCTGTTTTGTAATTTTTCTGCTATGCATGAACCATTATGTAAGGAGATGAGGGTTTTCTTGGTTTGGCTCTTTTTTTCCTTTAATTTTTCACAAAACTGCTTTTTTTTCCAGGAAGTCTTTGTTCAGTATTTTCTGTCTAACTTTGCATTCTTTCCAGTATTAATATGACTCCTGCTTTTAAACAATCTTCTACATTTCAAAGTAAGTTGCCATCCAAGTGCAAAAATATTGGAATTTACTTTAGAGAGACAGCACTTTCAAATATTCTCTTGAGATTTCTGGAAGGATGAAAGTTATCTCTGCTGACTTCACTTTCTACTATACCATCCAACTCACTATTTTTATGAAGTACACTGACTTTAAAGCCTGTCTAAGCCTACTTCAGGCCTATTTGCTTTGGACGTCTCCAGAACACACCTGGTAGGTTTTCATTTTGTGTTTCCATTTCTGTAAGTACTATCCTAGATACTCATGGCCAAGTGCTGACCATAGCTAGTTCTGGGCACTGCTCAGATTCACTGAAGGATGCACAGAGCACAGCTGTGACAGTTTAGTTCTTGCCCAGGTAATAATCTTATTTTACTCAAAAAGTAAGAAATTCATTAGTGACCACACTCTTCTAAGAGGGTTTTGGTAGAAGAAGTATTTGGATTCTTTAATTTTATTTTTTTAGTATGTGGACAATACGTTATGATGTTACTGTTTCTACAATGTAAAAAGCCATTCCATCCTGTGTTTATGAACATACATATATACAGACATGAACATTTCACAGGGCTTATAAACCAAAATATTAGATAAAATAATTGTTCTGCTAAGCTATAGACCTTTCATCTAGGTTTGCCTGCAAGATCAAGTTCATATTTATATTGTTTTTCTATAGATTACTTAGTAAACTATGGCCTCTAAAGGCTTAGTTTCAAAGAGAATTCATTTACTTCAAACCCAGACTGTTTAATATTGCTGAACGCTGAGTTGTAGGTACAAATACAGCATTTAACTTCCCGTGGTCTAATCTGGAAAAGTAATAATGAGGCATGTGATCATGAGAGAAGCCATGTCTTTTAGGCACAAAAATTAAAATAAAAACTGCTGGACCTAAGTTCCCTACCTTTTCTCTTCATTTCTTTGTTTTCTCCACCTGCCAATTTTTTTTTTTTTTTAAGGATTCATTTGCTTTGAAGAAGTCTTTCAAATAATTAATTAGCTTCCATAGAATAACATACTTATCATTAAATATTAAAAGCTACCCACTGAAATCCCCAGTTAAAATGATAACTCAAAAAGTTTAAAGCAGCCTACTAAGTTCTTGAAAACCTAAACACATATCAAAGCTGCAAACAGGATTTTGCTGTAAGTAAAATTAAACAAAATAGAAAATTATCTGATTACCAGTATTGCTCATCCTGACTTTTTAATAATGTTTGTTCAGAATGGCATCTGCTGTGGTGTTTCAAAATCACTTTATTCATTGGCTTTGTCTCATCCAAGCTTATGAGACACCTATATGTAGCTAATATACAAAATCCCCCTTAGGTTTGTGATCTACATAATATTTGTATCTGTAATGTCCTTTAATTAAGAAATTTATGGGGGCATCATTTTGAATTAGTTTACTGATGGAACAACAAGCTTTAAAAAGTGTGATCACATTCTCAGTTAATAGTGTCCTACAATAAGACTTATTTTATCCATTAGCGTCAACTGAGCATCTCATTCCTTAATATACTTGAATGTCCATTAGTTTGTAAAAGTAGAGGGATCAATGTTCTAGAAATAATAACTCTGTAGTATGTTCAAAACACTTGAGATCATGTTTTCATTTTATAAAAAAAATCAGAAAAAGTCAAGGACTTTTTAGTTCTAAGATGCCTTAGGCTGGAAAACAAAATAGTTATAAGACATAATTTAAAGTCTGGTTTCCCAGCGCTTATTGACTCTTTAAAAAGGCATCAGAGAAAGTGAAAAAAGAAGCCTAAGGCAATTTTTTCTCCTAAACCTTTTTTTTTTCATTCTTGCTAAAATGTGTTCATAGTTAAGAAAAAAAAAAGTTAAAGTTTTGCTTTTTATTCATCATCGTAATCAGATAAGATGAAGAAAAAAGCATAACCACAGAATCACATATTTTCTAAATTAAATGAGTGGCTGCTTAAAAATCTATAGTCGTGTTATATATGTAAGAAGAATGAAAGACGTTACAAGACAATGGATATTCCCTGGAGGAATCAAAGTAGTTCCTCTGTGGTGTCGTTCCATGAAGAGCACGGTATTGGTTTATTCTGCATGTTTTAACTGCATATGGCAGAGTATGGTACAGAGATCCCTCAAAGTCCCTGCTAAAATGATAACTGTCCTAAAGCATCTTCCCAACTTCCCAACAGATACAACCCTGTCTATATGTATGACATCAGACTTCTGCCCATAATAATCTATTGCTGAGTGGGTGCATTTGTGTATGGGTTGTTCCTACTGCCCCTCCTCCTGCTCACTCCAAGGATTACAACAGCAAGCCCACGTGCCATGGGAACCAAGGCTTAGTGAAGAGTGAATGACACCCTTGCTGACTTTGTTCACTTGGTCTTTTACCACAAAGATGAGGACTTTTTTACAGCTGAGCATTTAATGATTATGTCACAGGAAATATTGATATTGGCCAGCCAGTATTTCTGTTATTTGAATACCTTTCTCAATCCTACTTCTTGGCAGATTCAGCTTTCTATTTGACAAAGCAGTAATTAATGTTTTCTATCAACATGGGAGGGGAAGAAGGGGAAAAAGGTCTCCTTTGAATATAACCTTGCTCAGTTATACATGAGCAGATGGCATCTTCACCCTTTTGCTGTGAACTTTCTAAAACTTTTCAGTAAAGTTTCTAAAAATTTCTGTGCACAAAGCACTGCCAAATTAGTCTGGTCACTTGCAACAAAGCAATTCACAGGTTTGACTAAATACTTTCATAGTAAATCCTCAAGGGAAATGCAAAACACCTCTTCTGTCTACCCTCCCCAAAAAGAAATATACGGAAACCACTCAAGCCCAAAACTAAACAAAGAAGAAAACCCCTTTTCCTCCCACCAAAAATCCCCAAAANAAAAAAAAAAAAATCCCACAACCAACCAAAAAACCAAACCACTGATAAACCCCCTAAACCACACAAAACTTTTAAAATTTTTTTTGTGTGATATTTCTTTTAAGGTAAGTTTAGAAGAGGGAACTGACCCACTAAAGAGATTTTAAAACATGCAGACTGTCCATTCTAGAAAATATTTTCCATTATTCTGCAACTAAGTTTCAGCTTAATTTATGCCTGTCATGGAAAAAGCTTCCTGATGTCAGGTCTGGCTGTGTGTAGGGCTGTGCAAGGGGATCAAGCTGTGCTACTGTTTAGGATTCCTGCCAAACAAGTGACATTTCCCAAGAACATAAACAGAATTTTAAAAAGTTGTCTTTGTCCTTCCTAAACAGTAGGTCTAAAGGGGCCCTAAGGAAGAGAAGAAGAAAGAAAGAAGACTTATCCTGATAGGGGTACATGGTTGCTAAGAAGGAAAATAACAAAGCTATTCTGAGCAGGGAACAATGTTCCCTTTAAGAATAAACTATGGAAATTAATAGTTTGTCCTTTGTAAATGGCTTAATTTCCTATTGTAAAGTGTAAAGTAATTAGAATATTTTTGAAGACAAGTATTTAAATATTTAATAGCATATTAAAACTGAAGAAAAGGGCATGACTGGATTTAGAGTTTGCCCTATCTACAGCATGGAGGCATGGTTCAGAGAGTCGCCAGGGAGAACAGCAACAAGGATGACAGCATAATAAAGGACTTTAAACTGACCTGTAATTTACCTTTTGAATATTCATTGCATAATTTAAGTTACTGAATTTTTGATTTTTTTTTCTATTACAAAGTTTAAAAAAAAAAAGCATGTTTGAATTGAGACAGACAATAACTGATTCCTTGATATTTTGGGGCTTGGAGTGAGTATAACTCAAGTAAATTAGTTCCTAAGCAAGGACAGGACCTCCATGCTCCAGGATAGGATCTAATCTTTGACGAGAAAAAAAATGCTTTGAAGGGCTTATTCCAACTTTGCTGACTTTAGCAATTTATAGAAAATTCCTCACCTTTGGAAATAGTTATACTATACTGAAAGCCAAAATTGATCACTACTTGTGGAGGAGGTTTTACAGCAACTTCTGCGAGCCAGAGAGAAGTTTGATAAGAGGATCCATGTTTACCCCTGAAAGAATTTCCTACTAAGGTCGTTGACATGGAAACCAAGAAAAAAAGGATAAATAAGAGAAACCTGCAGCTGTCTATTCCAATAAGCATTTTGTTTGTCTTTCCTGACCAATGAGTAAAAGGTAAACTTATGAGATTTGTAAGAATGTATAAAAAGCACGCATGGTATAATAAAAACAGATTTGAAGCCTTTTGAAAATGGAATGTTACCTTGTATTGTGATTGTCTCAACTACTTTATCTATTCTCAGTGCAGAAAAGCATTATTGTGTTTTAGTCCTTCATAAAGTTTAAAGAATAAAATATTTCAATTTATAGACATCTAAACTGTGTGTCAAAACCAAAAAAGTGAAAGAGAAAAAGGTTAGACCAAAGATTTCCATTTGATTGGAATTAAAAATGGTCAAGGGGAATGTTTATTCCATTCCAAAATGAAGACATTACTTGTCTCCCAAATTATGAAAGGAAATCAAAGAAGATAATTAAGTTTGAGAATATAACAGATAGTTCATCTAGAAACATTCAAAATGTGCTTAAAACTGAATTTCTGGGTTCTGATCAGTCAGAATTTTTGTAACTTATTTAGTATTGGTAGTGGAACAATTTTTTTTTTTATTTTATTTTTTTTTTTA
>WBNO01007163.1:0-19617 GCA_013400575.1 Peucedramus taeniatus | reverse complement strand
CTTCCTTCCCTTCCTGCCTTCCTTCCAGTAGAACAAGGTAAAAAAGGTGAAAAAGTTAAAAAAAAACAACCCACAAAAGTTAAACAAATGGTCTTGGTGGGAGGACAGGAAGCCAGCAGAGGCAGATAGACAATACCACTCAGGTTGATGAATTGTGTGTCCTCATGCAAAGGAGAGGACAGTAATGATGAGGGAGAATCCTCAATAAATGAGTTCCCAGTTAAATAGGGCACTGAAAAATAAAATGTTGTGTGGGAATTATAAAAAGCCCAGAAATAAGAAGAGGAAAACCATGTGTTTTAAACTTGCATATTCTGCTATAAATATGCAAAAAAAAAAAAAAATCCTAATGGGAGGAAGATGATTAGAGACACAGTAACAAATAAGCAGAAACTATATGGAAAATAACACATAGTGTATTTGAAAATATGGAAATAGTCTTATCAAATAAAAAATTTCAATTTTCAGGAAATGTCGAAACCCTGCTGGATGTTTGAAATTTTCATTTTAAATAGGAAACATCTAGTACTATACAATTAGGATGGCAATGATTTTATGTGACCTGGTCAGAGCAATCATCAAACCGAAAGGCCAAGAAACAGAAGAAGAGCAGAGGAGGTTTGCCCATTCTCTTGTTGAAAGGGTACATGTCACAACAAGGTAGATGCTGAGACTAAATTTTTAGACATGACTGGCTGATCTGTAGAGCAACGAGTCAGGGCATGTAGGAAGGGATGCAGCTTGTGGCTCGCCTTTGCACAGCACATAGGGTTTTTTTTACTAAAAAGCTCTTTATACAGTACTTAGATCCAGGATTTTTGTAGTCCTGGTGAACTCCCTGTCACCCAGTCTTCTACCCTACTATTTAATGTCCAAAAGAAAACCATATAAGCATGACAGGATGTGGTTTCTTGTTTAAAAAGAAGACATAGGGGAGACCCACAGGGTAAAATGTGCTTACATGATGTGAAAAATGCATTAAATAGACAACATATAGCATATTCACAGAAAATTCATATTACTTAAGATGTTAGAAATACCCCGAAAGCACTCAAGACAGAAATAAGATGACAATCTAAAAGAGTTCGAATAACAAAAGGTAATAGACTACACAATTTTCTTTGTCAAGAACTCACCAAGTACTGTTACAGAAATAGCTCGAATTAAAAGGAACATTCTAAAATTATTACATACAGGAAGCCAGAGCAGTAATAAATGCTTTTCACAGTACACAGAATATCTGAGCTACGATTTCCCATTGGAAACAGAGATCCCCACTGAAACTGTTCAGTATATTCACAGTTGATCTGTAAACAAGAGAAAATAATTAGGTGACAGTTTGCTGATATTAGTAAGTTTTAAAAACACATGTCAAGAGGAGAATTGGCTAACAAAGGTTGCAGAAAAGGCTAAAGATAATGAATCACAGTGTAATAAAATGCTGAATAAAATCCAATAAAAATAAGCAGAAAATGATATTCCTATCTCAATGCTTAGTAGCATTGAAAAAGAAATAGAATGTTATTAGGAAAATACTGGGGGGAAAGTAGAAAATAAAAACATAGCAATCCTGCTGTGTAGGCTTATTGCATTCAGTACTTTCCATTCCACTTGTAGTTCTTCTACTCTGCTCAAAGATTATTTGGAAAAATTGGAAAATATGTCAGGTACGAGCTGTGTCCCTTGGGTCCATATTGTGAGGAGTATTGTTTAAAATCTTCGTTAGGGCCATGGATGGTGGGATTGGATGTACCCTCAGCAGGTTTTAAAATTACACCAAACTGAGTGGTGTTGCTGGCAGGTCCTCTGGAGCACGGGATACCATTCAGAGGGAATAAATTCAACAGGCCCAAGTGCAATATCCTACACTTGGTTTGGAGCAACCCCAAATATGGATATAGATGGGTCAATGAGGGAGAGCAGAAGAAATACTTTACTTTAAAGGCAGTGGGCACTGAAACAGGTGTCCCAAAGAAAGTGTGGATACTTCATCCCTGGAAGTGTTCAAGGCTGGGGCTTTGAGCAACCTGGTCTAGTGGAAGGTGTCCCTGCCCATGGCGTGGTGGGGGGGGTTTGAACTTGATCATCCTTAAAGGTATCTTGGAATCCAAACCATTCTGTAATTCTGTGACTGTATGATGCATGTTAAGTGAGTAGCTAACTATATTAAGAAAGAAAAGCAGTGAGTCAACCTAATACATTTCTATTCATCAGCTGCTCAATTTCCTCTGTCTCTGAAAACAGGATATGAAAATATTCTCTTGCTTTTACAGCTTATGTCACATCACATGACTTGATGTCAGATCTAGGAGACAGGCCAAGGCTAGTTATATTTATTGGTACAAATGTGGCCTGGACTGGATCTGGAATGTATTGGGCTGTTTGACCTTAACTTGCACAATATAGTCTTGGTACTACAAAGCTTACAAAATAAGATGACAAAGAACTTTTTTTTTTAATTGAATTTTCATTTTGGAGACATCATAAAAATAGTGCTTTACATTTATATTATCCTGATATTTTCCTTGAGGTTTTCAGCAGAAAAGGATGTTAAGGGAGAGGAGAAAGGGGAAAGACATCCTAAGATTTCTGTGGAAAATTGGGAAAGATCTCCATGAAAATTAATTCCTTCATATAGAGGCATTACTGTCACACAAAAGAAGGAGAAATCAGTTCAGCTGTAAGCATGTCCTTGTCCTGGAAATGTTCCAGTCCTTGCAAGAAACTCAGGATTTACCCATAACTCTTGGATATAATTAAATTCTTAAGTCAATATGGGTTTATCCACTGTCTTTAAGTCTTCAAGGTATATGCTCAAAATATTAATTTTCTCAATTTTTTACTAGTTCTAGTTTCTCTGCCACATTTTCCATTTGACACCAATTATCCTGTCCCAATTAGACTCTTCGCTTTTTGTTTTAAAATTTTAGGAATAACCCTGGCCTAGCCTCTTTCTGAGAGGTGGGCAGGCTAAAGAGTATTCTTCTGGAACTATTGTCTAAATTTAGTATGAATTCACATTTTATATTGCACCTTTTACAGATACACCTTTAAAATTATGAAATAACTCAAAGTGCATGCAGGTTCATCCATTTTTTATAGTAGGTGTGAAATTGACATTATGTTCAGTGTAATAAAATATATTTAGTATTTTTGAAAATAAAACTCATGCAATTTCTACTCTGGTATTTATAAGTTTGTATATGGGTTTAGTTGTAAACCTGCAATAATTGAGCTCATATGCAGAAAATAGACTCACAATGACTGCTTGCACAAAGCAATAAAGAAGAAATTTGCATCAGAGATGTTTCTGAAGCCATTCTGGAACTATTTTTATATGTACACTACTTTAAATATTGTTTTCTATAGCAACTAAATAATTGAAACAAGATAAAAACAATAGCACACATTCCACCACAGAAAGTGCAAACACATATTGTGAAATATTTGCCAGAAGTGCAGAATATATACCTCACCTCAGAAGTTATGCTAGAATCTATAAAATGTATCAATTACTCAAAAAAAAAAAAAAAAAAAAAAAGAAAAAAGACATAGTTATCTTGTGAGTACATAAATAGTGCAATTATATTAATGATTTGGAGAAATTTATCAATGCTATTTTTCCCATTGTCTCCTACATTTATGTAAACTTTTTCTTCTATGACCAAACTATGTTCTATAGTAACATTATTCTTCATAGCTGAGAGAACCATTTGATAATGGATGCATTAACTAAGCTCTTAGGTTTGTACCTAGCCTAAGTACTAAGGCACTACCTGCTTTTCTTTCCTTGACACCCATACAAGAGGACAGTGATTTGCTGTAAGACAATAGTAGCTAAATTCATCTTCTAGTTGTTGATCCAAAGTCATTCCACTGCTGACCTCCCAAGGCTATAGTAAATAAAATCACACAATTCCACTCAAACACCTAAGCCCTTCATACATGCTGGCAAGTCCTCAGTGGAGTTCTGGCTTTGTAACAGGCACTAGACACTGGCTTGCAGTGCTTTTGTTCTGTCTGCCGTTTCAGATGAGTGAACACGTACAAATGTCAAAGGAAATAAAAAACATGGTCACTTTTAACAGTTGTTGTCTCATACCTTTTACATTGCTTAAAGTACCTCTCATTGTTTACCTTTCTCAGAAGAGTATTTTTCCCATGTAATATTCACATGTAAAGAGCACATGGCCCCTTGACACATTCCTCCAAACCCCAAATTTTGTATATTCCACAATTAATCTTGATGCCATCAAAAAGCCTATCTGATCAGTAAAAGACAAGGCAAAATCCCATAGGCCTATTCCCACCTGTGAGCTATACCAGAGATCAGCAGTGACTCGTGCTTCCCACCTCAGGTATGTGTGTGCCACCCTGCTGAGACAGAGCTTAGTAGAGTAAGCTTGTAAATCCTGACTAAAACCACCAAGCTCTGGTATTTGGTTAGAAGATTACACGCCTCTGGTATTTCTTTGTCATCCTGCATGCCATAATTCTTTTTATGAAAAGTAAATCAGCTTTTATTGTGGGGGAAAGCCTCCTGCCCAGGTAGAGTTTAGTGTCTATTTAGCCTCCATCTCTTTCCATGTTGCCTAATCTCCATTTTGGGATCTCCCATCCCAGAAGTGTCCAACACTGCTGAACTTGGATGTCATTGTGCAGCTCAGTTGCAAGGGAGCTGTACTAAACTTTCATGCTCTGGATAGCCTAATAAGCATATTATTAACTGTCACAGCTATTATTCAGAGATTCTGAGCATTTAATTTCGTCTGAGACTGAGGTCGCTGTTTAATGTTCTTTTGATTTATGCCAATAACTGTTTTAGTTTGCACATCTACTAAGGAACACAGGTACTGATCCAGTTCACACTGAAGTAACTGGAAATCTATTCATCAACTTCAGTAGGAGTTAAATCAGATAAAAATGAAGACCAGTAATAGACAAGGACAACATTCCATTCTTAAATTGGTATTCTATAGTTTGAGATGCTGTTTCTGAACATCCTTCTTCTCGCCTGTAGACTGCTACCTTTCATTATAAGATCCAGGCTCTGAGATATAGTTTAATAAAGTTGTTCTTCGAGAGAATTGGAAGATATTTTATGGAAAAATTTTTAGATGCTTTTTTATCTTTTATTTTTCAGCACTGATATGCTAATTCCTATAATGAAATATCATGACATCTTTATAGTTCATATAACTAGCACAACTAAAAATATTTCAAAAATTAAGAATACAGCTATATAAACTAAATGTGCTATTACAATCACTGCTATTAAAATAAAATGGCTTTTAAAAAGAGAGTAGTTATGTGTTTTTCAAATTTAGCTATCTCATTTCTCTGTAATGTTTACTGCAGAATAACTACTTTGCTTCCTGTACTTAAGATATGTTGCTGGGCTGAAATATTGGCTTAGTTGTGCTATACAAGTCAACAAGCTGTGTATGTGTGTATGTCATCTGTGTTGTTATCAATTATCACAGTTTTATCCTGACTGATGTGGTTGCAAAAAATACATGAACCCCTGGATCTTTGTTTTAATGAATTACTGGAATCTCTGTGAATTAACTTTCTAATCTTGGTTCTAAAATACAGTTTTCTGACTAGATCAATATCACATCTCCGTGACAATTAATCATGTGCAGAATGTATCCCTTAAAGGAGAAATATAATCCTTTCATATCCAATGGAACATACACTCTTTGGGACAGAATTTAGAGTCTGACCAAGCTGCACATGGTGCAGGAGGAATTCTTTACTAGTGTTGATAAGACTCTCTTCTTAGACCTTCTTAATACATACATGTAGGGCAGAATTTAACCTGCCTAGATATCTTAATGCAAATTTCTAATTATTCAAATGTCTTTACCAATAAATCTATTCAAACCTATTCAAATCCTTACCAATAATTACCTTGAAATAAGTAGTTTTTCCTAAAACATAAAAATATAACTAATTTATTGTGGGGTTATTCTGTTTTCTACTTTGAAATACATACATGTGTATTTGCTTAACTTTGGCTTCAACCTGCAGTTTTAAAAATTTTATTTTTCTGCCAGCAACATACTGAGTTTGCAAAAGTCCATAGGGTAATAGAAAATGTATAGTGGTGATAAGCAGTAATTTCACAGTTAACTGATCATGATGTTACAAGATGCAGTGCACCCTTCTAATCTTTCCTTACTCTTTCTCTCTTTCTCTCTCTCTTTTTTTTTTTTCTTTAGCAGCCTAATTAGTATTTCTTGTTAGTTTTATACAAAGTAATAACCAAAGAAATAAAAGATGTGGCAGTGAAAGTTCCTGGCCCAGATTTCAAGCTCTGGTCATGAACTTGGTATAGTCAGGGGGATAAGAGGATGTGTTCTTCTGAACTGAATCTAACACATCCCAAACACCTTATGTGTCAGGTCTTGAGATGCAGGGAGATCACTTACTTTACATTCTCACAGGGAAGTTTAAGGTAAAATGTTGTATTTCACTATTGTAGTTGTCTAGGACTAAGCATCCTGAGAGACCACAGCAGAGCTCATGAGAGGTTACTTGTTACACTTCTGTAACACTGATCTTTGCACTCATCTGTATCTATCTCAAACCTCAGAATGAGCTGAACTGAATCTTCATATGTCTGCATTTTTTGCAAGTAAAAAAAAAGTGTGATTTCATTTCTGAAAGTGAATTGATTGGAGCTAGGTAAAATTTCTGAATGTGGTAGCACCTTTGACAGCAAGACTTGGGGAAGGATGCTTCAGAAAATGCCCAGTAAAGACTGACTGTAAAAAATTGAAATGAGTGTTGCAAATTTATTAATTAAGCTTTAGATCACACCAATTCAAAAGGCTGGGGAAATACGATATACTTTCTCTTATAATAAAGGAAAATGTGGCCAAGGAAGCACAGAGCAGGTCAAAACCTATTGACCTTCCTTTCTAGTCTATGTTTAGCTGAACATTCTACAAACTGCCCACCAGTTCCTTAACTTCTAAAATGAGCTTTGCACAGACTTTTATAGAGAATGTTCTCACTTCTATGCAGAAGTGCCAACTCAGACCTCTACCTGAGTAGTTTTACAGCATCATGGTTTCCTTGACAGAGCTGATTCTTTGTACTTTTATTCAAACCATCATTATCTTTTATTTCTGGGTAGATTTTTGGTTAGTTTCACTGTTCTTAATCTCAAAAGTATATAATTCCTTTTCTGTATCTGCTTCAGGGACACAAACCCTTTATAAAGGTATAATCTCACTGTGAAAAGCAACTTCCGTTTTACATAAAAACAAACTGATCTTAACTACACCATCCCATTAATACTTTCTCTTTGTTTATAATACTGTGAATGAAATGGAACTAATTGATTATGGTAAGGTGGATGAGTTCTAAAGCTCGAGAAGAAATAAGCCAGAGATATCAGCAGTGTCTCAAATGTGTTTTGCCTGATCTGTGGTGATCTTGGATTGGAAAGCCCCTTCTCTGGCTCAGGGCACAACCTGGGCCTGGATTTTCCTCTGATCAGCTTGATGAGGTGTCTGCCAAAATGTTAATACCATCCACATATTAAACGAAGAAAAGTTTTCTGTTTCCAGTCCCCAAAGGGATTTTTGAAACAATTTTATTCTTTAGTCAATTATTGCAAACTGCTAAATTTTACTTACATTAAGTAAGAAGCCATGAAATGGACTGTTTTGCAAACAAACCTCTGTATTGCATTGTGCAGGTTGCATTAGTTAGGAATTGAAATATTTTTGGAGACTTACACTGTTCTCACTAATTGTATTTCTATTTGGCCCAGTGCATGTAGGAGCAGAATCTGCATAGAACTTTCAGGATAAGATACATAATTAAGTTCTGACAGTCAGGTAACCCAGATGTTATTTCTGTTGCATTAATACAAACAAGGTTTTAACTCAAATAGACATGGGCCTGACTTAATATTTGAAATGGGATTAATTTGTCCTAAGACAGGCATCAGGAAGGTCTGACCTGTTCACGATACGTTCTCTTTCCACTCTGTGGAAAGAAGCAGAATCCCACTTGGGGAGGCTCATTTTCCAGTAAAGAATTTCTGGAGCAGATTGACTGGTTGGCCTGTTGGGGTTGTCTATCTGCCTCTGCTTGTTATGAAGGGTAATTATCTCAGAAAACCAACCTGGACACATGGTGAGCAATCATGGCAACTAAACATTATGTCTCATGACATTTTAGATTCTGTAGGATAAACCAGGTGTCCATGTGGATATGACAGATATGGCACAGCATTTTCAAATATTGACCTTTCTAAGTTCCTTTCTTTAAAAAGTATATTTTCATACTTCAGTGACTTTTGAAGAAGGTCTTAACTGAGGTTAGAAGCCAGATTGATATGCATGTTTGGAGAGCTGTTCAAACATAACGACCGAATATGGTGGATAACAACATAATATGGTGGATGTGAGGAATCAGCTTGGTTAAATTTGGCTTGGAGAAGTAAGCAGACATCATGACTGTAGAGTCACCCCTCATATCCTCTTGTCCTCAAGTTGCTGTCTTCTGTGCAAGTAAAAAAAAACATTGCTACATTCATCTTACTGGCATTTGTAGAGGAGAGAGATGGAGAATGTGTCAAGTCAGAGGAAGTATCAGCATCTTTGATGCTGATGAACCAGCGAGAAGGAAAATGACACTTAGTAAGATTTCTTCTGAAGTTATAAACTTCTCAAACCAAAAGAAAATTGAAGTTGGGAAGTTGGAGGTTGATAAAATACCCTTAAGTGACTGGAAAATTTTGCTTTTCCTTTTTTTATCGCTGTTAGTGATGGCACAGCTTCATGGTACTATTCCCAGAATTCATGTGGAACAGAAAAGCTGTATTTTCTGAGAAAGTAATCCTGACTATCACAAACCAATCTAGTAAAGTAAATGCTGCTATTCAGGGACAACTAAAAGCAGAGTGAGGCTGAGTAACCAGTGACTGAAGCCTTTGGCACATGTGTATATCAGACTAAAATTAATGCAAACGATCATCGGATAAGAATAAAATTTTACATTCATGCAGCACAGTTATTAATGCAAGAACAAGGTAGGGAATATCACTATTTAGCAAACAGGAACTGACAGCTGGGACCAAATCTTGAAAAGGACTGAGCTGCATAGAGATTACACAGTGTAATGGTTTGCAAAGGTGGGGCAGACAGGACTGTGGTCTGTGCCCATTTGCCTCATGGGGAGAATTTTGTACCTTGATATGTGAAAGCTAAATAAACTCTCATGGCCTATTCTGTCATGGAGTAAGGCCTGGGTGTCAAAGATCAGTACAGAGAATTTTTGACATTTAGAAAGTGCTCAGTAAGTTAAATTCTTCCAGGTGGCCTCGTACTTAATGCACGTGGCCAGAATATCTATGATGTGTGAGCTATAAACCCAATGCCTTTTAAAAAAACATTGGATGTGATGTGTTCCCATCCCAGAGCGCAGTCCAACATTTTCTGCTGTTACACAGTTCCAGCATTCCTCCCTGAGCGTTTGTGCTGCTGGTGCTGGAGGGCTGTACTGTTCCTGGAGAGCAGGAGCAGCATGCTGCTGGACATCTGGAACAAACATCAGTTCAAGAACCGCTCACAGATGAGATTTCTGGATTGCAAAAGAAGCCCTGTCTGAGAAAATATTCTTATATATTTTAATCTTTCTCCTAGTGTTAGGTAGACACCCTTAACTGACAGTTAAGGGTTCATTTTAGAAATTCAAGGCTCAGAAGGAAAAAAGCAGAAAAAAACTCTTGATTCTCCAGCTAGGAATAAGGACATTCACCCAGGCAGGAACTTTGTGAGACAGTCACCAACTGCTTCAAGATATTGCAAATAGGTGTATGGGTTTGGTTTTTTTTTTTTCCTCAGTCATAAAAAGCACACAGTTCCAAGGTAGATAACTGTCCTTTTTCAGCTGACTGTATTTGTTCTCTCTGTTTCTGATTATAGAATTATTGATTTATTTTCCCCCGGGCAATGTTGAAACTTGAACAGGAGGGAAAAAGGATTCCTGCACTCATTCTAAGCTATAAGTATCTTCCTAGGGCAGTGGGGTTGAGAAACCAAGGTTTAAACTCCTCAATCTGACAGGGAACAGAAACAGGCTCCCACCTCCTGCCAATCAAGAGCTCAGATGTCGGAAGCAACAGGGCCAAGATGCTCAGGTGGCACTTGAACATACCTTAAATAAGTGAGCAATGCTAGCTACACAATCAGTAGAGAGGAGGAAGTCCCAAGGGAAGGCATGCTGTCCTCATTGGGAGTCCCCCACTGGTGAGGAGCAGAGAGCTGAAGTGCAGGTTGCTGGGCCAAGACAGAGGGCTGTCTTCCCCTCCTGAACCCACTGATCATGCTGCTTCCCAGAGTGACCTTATGATCACAAGTCTCAGGCAGAACACTTTGCTTTCCCTTGTGTCCTGTCTCTGGCCTCCTTTACCTTTATTCTGTCCAATCACACACTCTCCTGCTCCCAGTCTCATATCCTTTCCTAGGAGTGAGTTAAATGTGTCTCCTTACTGAATGAATGCCTCTTAAGCTTCCACCTCAGAGTCTTTGATACCAGGCTGGTGTCCAGCTACTTGAAAGTTAGACATTGGAGCACCTAATTAGCAAGTAGTCAGACAGCTTCACAGAATCTATTTATAGGTGTCTCTTGGAAATAATGATAATTGTCTCTTGGTAATAATGAGTGACACGCTTGATGTTTCAGAGGGGAGTAATTCTGCAGAGTAATGCCTGCAGAGCAAGCTGTTAGAAATTAAACAGAAAATATGTCCACAATGGGGTGGAGGTTTAAAGACTGTAAAGGAAGATTATGTGGGATCAAAATTCTCATTTAGATGCTTCATCTTTTCTGTGATTATAGCCCACACTGAAGGACTTCTCAGTCTTAAGGGATACACCCAATGTGGATCAAGTGGTGATAATGCAAATGTTTATGATTGCATGTAAGACGCTTCTGACACATAACATCTGGTTTATTTTCTGTATAGGGGCATTCAGGAACTTTAAAACACTTTGGTTCATTTGATTAAAAATGAGTGGAGCTAGAGACAGAACTCAATAATCTTATTCTATGAAAAAGACTTTCAATCTTTTTATATCCTAAAGTTCAACAAAGCATTTAAAAGAAAACAAGAAAACTTCCCAATTTGTAATTGGTTTGTCTTTAGGATAGTGGTATGCTCCATGGTTAATTTTTTTTCTTTCAAATTAATGCCTTTATTTCACAGATAAAATTTCCCTACCATTCCCTATCCTCCCTTTAAACTCAGAGAGACACAGATGCCCCAAAGGGTGATTCATTTATTTCAAAAATAATATTCCAACGTTTCTGAAATTAATGTCTCTGTGGAGTTGTCACTTCCTCTTCATGACCATGGAGAAGATCTGTACAATTAACATAGGCTACACATCAAGCTTTTGTATGACCCAACTTGGGTGCCATTAAACTTGCCCTACGCCTTATTCCCTTTTCCTGTTTTTAATACTTCCCTTTTTCATTTCACATCCAATGTTCTGCCTGGGTCTATTCTGCCTTCATTTTATATACAATGTATTCCATATATTTTAAACCCATTTTAAATCAATAAGAACTGATGGCATTCAGCAAAGTTAGCCTGAAGTCAATGAAATTGACTGTGTGAGTCAATCTGAGCACAAGCAACAGTGTTTGTCAGAGAAGGTTCCTTACTTATTTGCCCAGCTCAAACAAGCTAGCAAGTGCAAATCAGCATCTTTTCGGGATTGATTTTATGCCTCAAACTGGTAATATTTACATGTCTCAATTTTCTCATGAAAATGACTTGTATAAGAAGGTTATCTCTCACTGTTCCCTAAATGTACGATAAAAACATGCAAACAAAAAGAACAAAATGAAAAATATTAAAAAAAGACAAACTGCAACGGTCAGGCCGAGTGTGTTATCTAATTGCCACTACACTTATGTTAATCAGTTTTCTTCTGCTTCTTTAGCAGAAGGGAAGAAAAAGACATGGGGCTAAACAATTTCCTGTATTTAGTCAATTTGTACCTTTTTTATAAGTTTGTACCTATATAAAAGGCTCTTTTCCCCTTGCCCTTCTTGGGTATTAGAAAGAGATTGCCGTGATGTGAGACAGTTAAGTCTGCTCATCTTAGAAAAGCCTTTCTTCTGTTGGTTATGTTTTAGCACACTGCTGGGTTCCCTGCCATGGTCAGTTCAGTCCAGACCTCTATTTCCTCTGTTGTCCCCTCTATTGACAATATGACCCCAGGCACTGAAGTGGAAAATGTGCCATTGCAACTTACGAGTTATCATGGCAGCTCATTGCTTGTGGCAGCTGAGAAAGGCTTTTTTTTTGTTAATGTATTAATTGTAGTCCATCCTTTATTGGTGTGGGATGTAAGGGAATCCTGTGGATCTCAGCCTGACCACTAAACAGCCTGACAGAAAACTGACAGCAGGATCTGTGGGATGCCATGGAGAGGCTGGCTAGCTAGGAGGTGCTGTGGCCTTACACGTTGGTTTTGCTGAGAAGAGGCTCTCATTTCTCACCCTAAATACAACATCAGTCCTCAAGGCCTGGGTGGTAGCAGGCCTTGAGCAAAGAACAGCTGTCTCGGATGTAGTCAGGAAATGTTCAGTAGTGCTCAGCCTTTAAAGAGGCAATTAATATCCCATTGCCATTAGAATGCCAGCTTCTTAGTTACTAATACTACTCTGGCCTGTTCCCTAACATGCCTAAAACAGGGAAATATATAACAAGAAGAAAGCCTCTCTGCCTTTTCCCCAGCCAGAAAACAAAGGACCGTGATGTCAGACAGTCACAAAACCCAGACATTTATGAGTAAGCTGCTCTCATTGTAATAGAATTCAGACTGATCATGGATATAGGAGAAAACTCAGTTCGTGTTGAGGGGAATAACAGAATATTTGGAAACAAAAATGGGATGGGAAAAGCATTTCCCCACTATTGGCTCCTAATTAAACACCTAAGTAACACTCACTTTTTGCATTTCAAAACCTTCGAGAAAATCAGACCTATCTCAGGTGATGTTTTCCCATGGGCTCAATTCTTGAAGAGCAGAGAAATGCATGGAAAGAACATATCAACACAAGTTTGCACAAGATCTTCCCGGATTATACAAAAAGGCCTTTTAAATTCTGTAATAAATAGACACTATAAATGGACAGTTATGCTACAAAAATTGTTAAACCAGATATTTTTGCAGCATGCCTTTCAATATAAGGAGTTTTATCATAAGGGAAAAAAAACCTCCTTTTTAAACCTCCATCTATGTTATATAGATGGCAATGGAGTTTGGCCTTATTTGCCAAAACAATCAAGACAGACAGCGAAAAGCCTAAACAAAATTTGGGGTAACTCTAAAAATCTGCAAACAGAGTCACAGGAGAAGAGAAAAAGAGACACTGCCATAACAGCTGTCATGGGGAAACAGTAATTGATGTTTTGTGTAATGGAACACAAACCTCATACTAAGTAATAAGTACTCAGTCATCATGCCACTAATTACTCAAACTTCATTATAAAGAACACCAGGGCCACAATTAAATATTGTATATTACCCCTCATTCTAATTACATAGCTCTTTTAGTTGCACTGTAAAAGCAAGACATTATTTAATTATTTTCATTTAATGCATTTTAAAACAATATTTAAACCTCATTCAACACCATAGGGATTTCAACTAATCATTAAAATCCCTATTCATGTGTACAGTAGCTGTTCTGTAGCCACATAAAGCTGGCATCCATTTCAACTTCATTTATAAAAATCAAACTTGGAAACCCACAGGCTTAAAAGGTCTTGACTCTCGCTGCCAGAGCCTTAATGGGGTTTCACAGATGTAAGCCAGCCTTAATTATATCCCTAAAGTGTAAAATATCAGGTGTAAATCCTGGCCTCTTCTCTCACGAGTTTTCAGAAAAAGCATGTTCCTCAGAGAATTCTGCTGGGACACTGCAGCTGCTACACTGATCACTGAGAATTCCTCTGGGGAAGGCAGAGACCATGGGTCTGACTGGCCCCATTGCTACAGATACAGGCCTAAGAATGTTTTGTTGACTACTGAGTGCTAAGGACACTGATGAGACAGACAACTGAGAGGCAGGTGCAGCTGATATTGCTGTTGCTCAGTCTTCTGAAGTGCTCAGAAACACAGTGGTGTTTGTGGTCCTTGGGAGCACAGCAGGGGATTCCCAGGATGCTCTTCCCCAGAGGATGAGTGGGTTCATAAATGAGATCACAGCATCAGAGATAAGCTCTGTGGACTGAGGGGCCCAAGTGTCTAAGATGACAGGACAAAAAATGTGATGACCTCTTTCAGCTTCCTTTTTCTTTCTGATGGAATTGGAGATTCAGGAAAAGCTGCTAATATGACTCTGTCTTATCTGAGTGAGAAAGATTCAGCAGAACTTCAATTTTGGAGAGTTTTAGGAACTTTCACTGCAGTTGTAACATGACAGCCAATATTTTTTCAGCTATCCCAAACACTGTGGTCTACAGAAAATACAAGACTATCTATCTTGACATTTAGAGATGGCAAGTCTAGTCTAAAAGAAGTAGACTGTGTATTTAATCAAACAAAGGTTATTTAATGGTGTCATCTTTTTTAGACTACTTGCTTTCATTAGCTATGACCATATGGAGCTCACAGATGGCAAATAAAACAGTGACGTCCTGTTCAAATAAGAAGGAGGCAAGAACAGTAAATAAAATGCTGGCAAAATCAAGATGAATGATGCATGTGATATATATGTCATAGAGTACCCAAAATGTCATGCAACAGTTGAGTCTGGAGTGGTTTTCGGTCTGAACATCAGGAGCCTTTAGACTAACATGAGAGAATAACCTTAGAGATTAATATAAGGGAAAGGAGAATAACTATTTAAATCCTTGGAAATGTGAAAATGAAGGCTTCTCTCCACTCTTCAGCTCTATTTCCACTTTCTTCCATGCTGGATTCCCTGTTTTCTTCCTTCCCTGAGGGTACTGTTATGGTCACTTTCTCTGATTCTTTTTCTTTCATCTCTTGCAACAGAGAGTATTTAATTGCATTCAGTTTTGCATCTAGCTTGACAAGGAGACTTTCTGTGAGCAGCAGGACCCATTGTTCCATTTTAAACACAGAGATACTGTAGCCAGTGAAGGACGGGCTGTACGCTAAGTGGGAGAACAGTTTGAGGACCATGAAGCCGAAGTACAATTCTTCCTCACTAAACTTGGATAGCTATTTACCCTTGTCTCCAAAGTTCTACCAAAACCTGGTTATCAAGCTATGTTGCCTGATGCATATGAAGTTGGGGGAAAGCACCACAGCATGTTAGGGTGCTCTGGTGGTGGGCTGAAATGCCACAGGCAGTGAAGAGATTCAGCTCGCAACTTCCACCAGCTGAAAGGTATTTCTGCTCTTCACCACTTCCACACTGGGGCCACTGATCTTCATTTCTTCTAAAGCAAAGGCAAGCAGGGGAACTAACTTAAGATGTAATCACTTACTGGCATGGGTGGTTCCAATTCACTCCTTTGGACAGCAATTAGAGTGTAAGTGACTCCACAGCACAGGTAACAATTTCCCTGGGTAGGTGGCAGCAAACAGCACTTCTTCTGCAAGAATCCAGCTCTTACGGCCTTGTACCTAAAATGTGTTTGAATCTAAAAACCAGTTCACAATCAGACGGCTCACTACACCAACCTCTGACCTGAACAAGCAATATAAACAGCCCCTAAGTCAGGTGAATCTTTGACTGATTGATGGTGAGGCTTTATTCAGAAGAAGAATTTACACACAGGCCTTATACAATTAATATAGGACATTTTTGAGCATATGAGTCCTTATGAAGAGTTGGAACTGAGGGAGCTGGAAAATTTTATCCTGGAGAAGAGGAAGCTCAGGGGAGACCTTATACTCTCTACAATTACATGAAAGAAGGCTGTAGTAAAATGGGGATTGACCTCTTCTCCCAGGCAACAAGCAATACAACAGGAGAAATGTCTGAAGTGGAGCCAGGTGGAGTTCAGCTTGGATATTAGGAAAAATTTCTTCCCTGAAAGAGTAGATGTGGCACTTTGCGATATGGTATAATGGGCATGGTGGTATTCAGTCGCAGGTTTGACTTGATAATCTTGGAAGTGTTTTCCAATTTTAATGATTCTGTAATTCTAGTCTATGATTGAGGTGCTGACTCAGACCCCTAAGGAGATGACAGATATTTTGGGAAGCTAACAGAGATGAAGTTATTCTTGCTCAGAGAAGGTCAGTTGCATCTATTTTCCTCTTTCAACTCAGACATCTCCAGCTTAGCCTAATTTGAAGCAAACTAGGCAGACCTGGACACAAGAGCATTTTGTTTGTTCTTTTACTTTAATATAAAATTTTAAAATACTGAAAAAAATAGAACTCAAGAATGTTGTTCATCAGTTTTCCAACTGGATGAAAATAACACTTGGTCACTGTTTGGCTGTTTCTTTCTGAGGTGAGAGCAGAGGATTGAAAATATTCACTTCAGGCAGGTAAGGATAATGAGAGCTAATATTTTAAAGGATACACTCAAAACAATAGACAAAAGACTAGGGAACAATTCTGCATTTCCAGAAACAATAAAAAAAGGTTACTGTCTTTGTGCTGACTTGTGTGTATTAAACGACTGTAGGATTTTGGTTGTTTTTCTGTTTTACCTAGATAGCAGCCTTTTTAAAATGGGGATCACATTCTGGTTTTCTCTTTGTGCAGTACTGTGCACTCTAAAAATGCTGGGCTGATATGTCCATAGGCACTCTAACAATACATGTAACTGGAATGATGCTTTCAGCTTTAGGAATCATTCTGTTAGGAATATTGGGTGGACAAAATTAATAAAATAAGCATGAATATTGTAGGAATGCAAATGTGCTATATTTCACTAAAGGTGTCTAGTAATTTTTGACTATTCTGTCAGACAAGTGAAAAGTTTATATTTTTAAAGAAATTATTAAAAGCAAATAAGGCTTAGCCAAGGGGATCAAAACTGTGAGATGCCAGGAATATTTCTTTTCACCATAGCCCACTAATTCTCCTGAAGCTGGAATTATGCAAGATTTTCTTGGCATTCTTTAAGATATTCAGTGTTACAATTAATTCTCCATTCAAAAGCACGAGCATGTACAATGGTGGGATACATTAACATTATGCCATTTAATACTCACTCAAAAACTGAGTATGGTCTGAATTAAGAAAAGATCAGTTAGAGAAAAAACATAGACAGAGAGATGTGGCAATTAGCAATTACAGGCCAGATCCAGAAAAGTATTTAAGTGGACTTTATATCCAAAGTCCAAAATCAAAGCCTCAAATTCTCTCATTCATAAACTGCTTTACACCAAGTCTCTAAATGCCAGCAGTTCTTCATGTTAAATCTGAAAATTGCCTAAAGTGTCCCTTTTTTATGTATGTACAGATCTACCTGGTCCTAATAGTTAGATTCTTCATTCCTTATAATCCCTCTTGGTACCTAGAAACTTGTTGGAGGCACATAGTGTAGGTGTACTGGCAATGTACTGGCAGCAATGGATGTACTGGCAGCATGTATAGTGTTCTTACAAAAATAAAATAATCATAAAATAATTTAGGTTGGAAAAGACCTTTAAGATCATCACTCCCCACTGTTAACATAGCACTGCCAAGTCCACCACTTAACCACGTTCCTAGACACCACATCTGCATATCTCTAAACATCTCATCAAGGTATATAAAGACTCCACTACCTCCCTGGGTAGTGGGTCCAATACTTGACAACAATTGCAGAAAATAAATTTTTCCTTATATTCAATCTAACCCTCCCCTGGAACAACCTGAAGTCATTTCCTCTTTTCTTATCACTTGTAACCTGGGAAAAGCTCATTTCCTTTAATCTTATGAGTTTTCTAGTACCCTAGCTAGTTTGTTTCTTAAATGCTAAAGTTTGTCCTTTAACTAGTTTACAATTTAAACACTCCTTTAATAATAATAATAAAAAAAGGCACCTTTAAATATTGAAAGATTTGCATATTTTTGTAGAGGATGGGTCTATACACCAGAATTAAACCAACTAGGCAGAAAGACTCACCTCTGGTAAATGGCATAAGTTAAAAAAAAATTTAAAGTTAGACCCAGTCCTTAGTCTCACACTATCTCCAAACTATTTACAATCTTGTAACAATCAGTGTATGGATGGATCTTGATTCTAAGCGCACAAGTCTTACCATGATTAGTTTTCTAACTATTTTTAAATATTTATGTGTTATGTTTGTTAATGCTTGAAATTATTTGAATTTCACTTCATCCATTTAACTTAAATATTTTATAGACACGTTAATGTAAAAAAAAATTAGTTTAGAAAGCCGCAGTGCTACTTAATTGTGAAAGAAATCCCAGTTCATAGTGACATCTGAAAATATGCTGCAGATGCAAGCTCTGCAGTACCAAAGAGCTATTGGTACTAGCTTTATTTTCTAATAATGCCTCTATCAATGTAAGTCTGTTCAGAGAAATTGCTTTACTGCCTTCCCAAAACTCTTCCAAAATTCCTTAAAATTAACAATTTTTAGGCATTCTTACAGGTATTAACAAGGGATATTTTAGTGTGATAATTCACTAGCAGTACTTCATTTCACTAGTACTTGGAGGAAAAAAAAATCCCAAACCAAAACAGACCCAGAAAACCCAAACAACCAAACAAAACTTTATCATCCCACATTATTTATTTATTTAAATTCACTCTCAAACTTAAATAAGAGCCAATCTTCTGATTATTCAGTGGATGCTTATGTGTACGCCTTATGTATATACACCTTATGTGTGATTCACAGCTAAGAACAGACTTAGACTTAAATAAATGGATCTTTTGCAGAAATAATTATAAATAACTCCTGACCTCTGTCTTTTTGCAAATTTCCTTCCTCAGAAATCTTTCAGGCAATGTATTGTCTCAGGGTCCTCCTGTTTGAACTAGTAAGTTACCTCAAGGGAAACAGTGATCTGGGAAAACTTTCATATATGAAGAAATGTCCCCTCTGCAGGCTTAATCAACACCCATTGATGTTGGTGGAGAAAGCTCCCTTTGATTCGAGTGGGAACTGGTTTGAAACCTTTAATTGGGTATATATCTTAATCAGAACAAAAAGCTGTTCTGTGAGGTCTCTTGATTGAGCAGATATTATTGCCCATAAATGGATAACCCTTGCCTCATTTGTTCAAATGCTGCTTCTTTTTTTCATACATTAATCAAACCACAATGAAATAGAAATCAATCCTGATCAAGAGAGTTCACTAATGTCTGAGTTTTAATGAGAGGCTTTTTGTGTCAAAAGGCCACTGCATCTTTTCTAACAAGGCACAAAACCCAGCTTCCAACAGCCTCCAGGAAAGACTTTTTATTCTGAGACTAGTTTTAGAAAGATTTATGCCTTTTACTTTTCCATCAGTTCTATGTGACTGCAGCCAATGTACTAATGAGAAATAGGGTTAATAAAGACAATGAGGTGATATTCAACTTCTTGAAAATATTTGAAATCACCGATAGTGTGATGGCTAGTTAGAAATCAGAGAACAAAAGCAAAAGCAGAAATTGAGTAGAAATATATAATAATAATAATAATAA
>WBNO01007160.1:2563-15223 GCA_013400575.1 Peucedramus taeniatus | reverse complement strand
TGCCCTAAACTAGGACAAGAGGTTAGTGGTGAATGGCTCAGAGTCCTGAAGGATATCTGTGCCAAGTGGTGTCCCTCAAGGGTCTGTATTGGGACCAGAGTTATTTAATATTTACCTTAATGACATAGATTAAATATTGAATGCATCCTCTACAGGTTTGAAGATGACACCAAGCTGAGGTGGTTTGACACACCTGAAGGACAGGTGTGGTCCCATCCAGAGGGACCTTGGTCCCATCCAGAGGGACCTGGACAAGCTGGAGGAATGGGCCATGGGAATCTCATAAGGTTTAACAAAGCCAAGGGCTGGTGCTACATCTGGGCCGGAGTAACCCCTGGTCTCAGCCCAGGCTGGGCATGAACAGACCCAGAGCAGCCCTGCCCAGAAGGGCTCGGGGGTGCTGTGGGTGAGAGGCTGCACATGCCCCGGCCATGGCACTCACAGCCCAGAGAGACAAACGTGTCCTGGGCTGCATCCAGAGCCCCGTGGGCAGCAGGGCAGGGAGGGGATTCTGCCCCTCTGCTCTGCTCTGCTGAGACCCACCTGGAGCACTGCACCCAGCCCTGGGCTCCCAGCACAGGAGGGACAGGGACCTGCTGGAGTGAGCCCAGAGGAGAGAGACAAGATTATCAGAGCACCTCTCCTATTAGGAAAGGCTAAAAGAATTGATGTTGATCAGCCTTAACAAGAAAAGGCTACAAGCACACCCTATTGTGGCCTTTCAGTTTTTTAAAGGGGGATGGGAACAAGAAAGATGGGGACAGATCTCTTAGCAGTGTTTGCTGCAATAGGACAAAGGGTAATGGCTTGAAACTAAAATAAGGTAGATTGAGACTGGATGTAAGGAAGAACTTTTTTACAGTGAGGGTGGTGAGACACTAGAATAGGTTTCCTGAAAAGGTGGTGGATGCCCCATCCCTGGAAACATTCAAGGCCGAACTGGACAGGGCTCTGATCTAACTGAAGATGTCTGTGCTCATTAGGTCATATATTAACTAGGTATAACCTACAGAAAATCCCTCCCCATTGTCCACCAAGTCATTAGCTGGGCATAAACACACCCAGCCTCTTCAAGATTTTCAGATCAAACCCAAAGAAATCTATATTTCTGATCACCTGTCATTTGCTATAGACGAAATGCTTTCATTATTTTCTGGGGAGTTTTTTTTTTTTAAGCTATATGTTTAAATATTTATTCCAAGTGGTGAGGGTGATTGGAGGGCTCCTCATAAGATCTAAATTTTCATCTAGTCACAAGATCACAGAATTTGTTGGAAGGAACCTTAGTGGATATTCTGGAAGTGTGCAAGGCCAGATAGGATGGAGATTTGAGCAATCTGATCTGGGGAAATATGTCCCTGCCCATGTCAGGGTGGTTGGATGTAGATGATCTTGAAAGATCCTTTCCAGTCTAAACCGTTCTGTGATTCTGTGATTTTGTTTTCTATTTACTCTCAGTCAAATCCTGATTTTGAGTCACCTCTGATATATTTATTTTTTTAAGATGAAAAGTCCTTCTTTGCTCAGGTTCTTTTCATGTGAAAACCATCTCTCTGCCATTCATTTCTTTATACTTTTTCAGTTTCCAGCATATTCAATTTGGCACTGAGAAAGGAACTGTGATAAGAAGTAAGGATTCATCAGCAAGATGGATTTATAAGGAAGCTTAACCATCTATTTTTCTTTTTTTCTTTCATCATAATTCACAGGGTTGTGTTATGTTTTGATTCCCACTTACAGATAAGTATTCACCTCGACTGAAGTTTTATTACTTATGCCAAAAACTTAATTAAACCCATATTTGTATGTCTACATAGTGACTTTTTTTATTCTGCTAACCCTTCCCTGTCTTGTGTTTGTCCTTTCAATGCACAAACACCGAGTATCTTTGCAGTTCCTTTACAGCCAGCTTTAATCTTGACTGTTAAAAATAACAATGCTGCACACTCTGCTGCTTCACTATACAAGGCCTTTTCCAAGTCATTGACAAATAAACTGAACACCTTGGTTTCCAGTACTGTGCTTCTTTTGACTTTCTTGGCAATTTCTCTCCAAGTATTCCTAACTTCCCTCTGTATCCTCTAACCAACTACTAGTTTAGAAGCATAGGAACTACTCTTTTACAGACAGAAGACCAGGTTTTGTCATTACGCTTTCCCCCATACCCATAATTGTGTCTTTATAGAATTTTAAAAAACACAGTGTTTACATTCAAAAATAAAAATGGTGAATGAGTGAATGGGTGACAGACATTGGAGAATACTACAGAGAGTGCAATGTGTCAGTATGAGAACACAGCAGAGGAGGCTGATAGGACCCTGCAGTTTTTCCTCAGGAAAACGTCACGCAGATTTTAGTGGATCAGTGTGCATCATGACCCCAAAAAACTCAGGAGGACCAAAACCAAAAAGGGGTCAGAAAACTGGAAGGAAAAATATCGTGACACAGCATTCCAAAGTGTTTATGAAGAGACCACACTCCCAGCCCCCCTCACCATGGGTAAGGCTCATACCTCTGCCAATAAAGCACGCAGTGGAAATTTCCACTGCAAGTTACAGCACATTTCCACCCTTTAACCCTACTCACACTGAAGTTTTGCAATTCTTTATGGTAGTTGAAATGTATAACCTTTACTTCACTAAAGATAACCAATCTGCTTTTTTTCTAACCTAACCTAATCTAATCTTTCTTGTCTAATTAAAAAAATGCATTTATACAGTTATAGTGAGAAATATGAGGATGCAATAATTTGAATGATGAGCAGACGTTACCAAAATCATAGAAATTTGTTTTAAATTGAAATAATTTCATGTAGGTCAGCCTATTTGTAGATGAAATTGGTAGTTATATGTTTGTCAAATATCAGCATTTTTCTCTTAATAGTAAATAGTTGTTAATGTGTAATAAATTCTTTGTTATATTCACAGAAAATTGTTTTTATTCTGAACATGCTGATCAGTAGGATGCTTTGTGATCAGAAGACATCTTCTTTGCTGTTTGATGGGCAGAGCTTTTCAACCTCAGTATTTCTACCCAAAATGTACACCCATAAGCCTAAATTTGCATTTGTGAACCACTCAATAAGGTCATGTTCTTACCCTAAAAGGATTAGTATTTAATGCAGATAGAATTAAAAGAATGTAGCAGATGGGCAGAGAAGTGGCAAGGAGAAATAACTAGTTAAAGGGCAGGAAATGTTTCCAGGAAAATGTTTTCTAAGGCAAAATTTTGAGAAATAAGAGAAAAAAAGATGAAATGAGAATGGTAAGAAAAACAGCAATGTCTTGGAGCTGAGCAGGAAGAAAACATTGATATCTGGCTTGGGCATATGAGACAAGGGAAAAGGAAAGACTGCTTGTTTTCAAGATACAATGGAGACATGATAAAATTTCCCAAGATTTCTTCACCTTTGTTTGTGTTTTTTCCCCAATATTCTGCTATGAGAATTCTTGGACAAGCTAAACACGCCTCCCCACCATCCTGAAAGGCTATCACATTGTGGTTTTGACTGTTACTTCTGGCTGTGATTCTTTGGCTGCCTTCCTCCACTGTGCTGCACAAACCCAAAACAGTAAGGGAGGAAGGAGAAAGTGGCAAGGACGCTCATGCAAGGCCTTAATGTTCCCAAACATGAGCCCTTTTTTCCTGGCAGTCTTAGATTGCAAGATTAATTTTGTTCAGATCTGAATTATGAAAACTTAACAAAGGTTTGCAAGATGTCCACTCCTCTGACATCACCAGATTGTCTTCATTTTCTCTGAACACTCATGACAGTATAATGTCTCTGCCCAGTGTTATGCACCCAGTGCTTTTCAGTTGGAAACATCTGCTTTTCCTTGAAGTGTGATCTCAGTTTAATTGACCTTTGTAAGCCTTTTTCACTTCAGCTTTTTCATCTTTGTGCAAACTGGGAGATTTATATTTCTCCTGCCTTGTCTCATGTATTTAAGATGTTTATTGCTACTTCTACTTATTTAACACCCCTTTTTCTTAACATTCTTAGTTGTAAGTCTTGGTATCAACCTACTGCAACATCATTTTCTTGAAGACATCCCTTAAGGATGCTGACATGTTCCTGTCCCTCTATTTGACCATGGTCTTCCCATATTGGCAAGCTTTCCACCTGCCATCTCATCAGGTTAAAGTTTCTTGTCCAGAATTTCTTACAATTCTTCTTTCCTTTTTTTTTGTCCTAGCATGAAGGGATTTTCCTATTGTCATTCATATTGTTGTTCCATGTCAGGAACAACTTTAAGGCACAGGGAATTGACTGAATATTTAAATCTCAAATCTTGCTCCCATTCTGTACCAGTGACCCATCTGTATTGTTGCTTACCAGTCCTCCTAATTGTGTCATCTACAGGTTTTAGCAGTGATTATTTTACCTTTCTTCCACATAACTGGCTTCATAACAGAGAAAACTCTGGCAGAGTCAGTTGCCATACACAAGGGTGAGAAAGGGTACTCTGATCTTGGCATCACAGTAAAAAAAAGTCACTTGTGTTGTCAGGCTTTATTTTCATTATGTTTATATTGACAAACATTTTTAGTACAATCTAAAAGTTCTGTCTTAATTAATTTGTATCATGATTGATTTTATAAAAATCAGTTTCAAGTGGATAAATTAGCAATTATCTGGACTGCCTACCTTTTAAATTCATGTGAAGCATTCGTTTTCTTTCCAGCTTTCTGGAACTTTTCCAGTGTTCCAACAGTTACTGAAAATCAGCAGTTATGGTTCAGATAGCACTGAACTCTCTAGCTTGTTGAAACTTTAAATGTAAATTACATTGACCTGCTGACTTCTCCCCTGCTTCATTTGTATGATATCCTTTCTTAGTTTTTGTATGGAAATTGTGCAGTTATCTCTCTGTAATAAATTAATAATCTGTTTTGTTTTTTTTTTCTGCAGATACAGTCCAGAAATAATAACAAATGCTGCATTTTAATAACATTTGACTATATCTGTGTAGCTGGGGCCTATATATAATAGGAATCTATTTATTGTTCCTAAAATATTAAAAATCTCATCATTATCCCTATCTCTACCAACCATAGATTTCTCTGTTGGACTGTTGATTCCTTTATCAATTTTCAAAAGTTTCCAGATTTTAGTTTATTTTTCTTGCTGACAGTTTCCTGCTCCTTCCATTTGAGTATATATTTTTGTATATAGATACAGATGTACAGATCATTGCTGCTGCCAATTTATCAGAAAATAGGGGTTTTTTTCCAAATATTTAATGCTATCCTTAAAATGCTTTCTATTACCATTCACACTTTTCTCCCAGGCAGCTGATTCACTGATTTTTGGCAACATTAAATTAGGTTTTTAAAAAGCCAATAGATATGTGTACTTGTAGCTTCAGTTTTCTTCTGTTTGACTCTGTAATTGCTCAAATTAGAGTTCCTTGCCACGATAATTGATAATTACCATTGTTGCTATTCTGTTGGTGGTACTTAGAAATTAAAAAGTTGGAAGAATAAGCATAGATACCTTCTGTTTACACTATGAGTGGGTATAGTCCCTGCATTTAGATTTTGTACCATTATTTGTTTGTTTCTCAGACTGACTTGTGATAACTCAGCTTTCTAGCCTACTCATGATGACCTGGTTCTTACAGTGTTATCTCATGCTGTCTTGTGTGATAGGTACCCAGACCCACACAGTATGCTGCTTTTTTTTATCTTTTAGGACATTGATTTGTGAGCATTCAAGAGCTCTAACTTCCCAATGACTTGTGAAAAAGCAATGTAATTTTTGATGTGGACTGAGACTCTCCTTTCACATATTGCCCACTCGGTTCTTCCCAAGTAGTTGAGACTGAGTGTGAAGTGGAAAGTTACAGGTATGCCTGAGAGTAAACCTTCCAAATTACTGGCTGAGGTCAGGCAAACTGTGAGCAGTATCTTAACAGTTCTTTCAAATGACAGCAAACAAAGCTTCAGACCTTGTAAAATATTTAAAGCTGTGTGAAACTCAGCAGTTTTTGCTGACAAAGGTTCTGACTTCGGTCTGGCTGCAGTTTGAATAAGGTTTGCATACACTGAGAATTCAAAAATGTAAGAGGAAACTCACCTAGTAGTATCATGGTTTTGATAAAAACCTAAAAGCAAACAATTCTGATGATTTTCATTAAAAATCCGATTATGGTATAAAAGTTATTCATACTTTGGTCTGGGTTTATCTGAAAGCTTAGTGTTGCATTTTTCCTATCACAGATGTAAGGCCAAAATTCAAGTTGTATGGAAAACAGATGAATCCTATTGAATTGTATTAACATAGAACAACTCACAGCTCTGAAAGTATTGTTGTTATTTCCTCTGAAAATTGGGATTCCCTGATCACCCTTGTAGTACCATTGTGGAGATTCTTCCATCTCATATCAGCTCTTAGCTTGATCTGTAGGAAACAAAATCATAGCATTAAATCACTCTAGAAGTACATTCATCTGATTTTGAAAAGGGATAAAGAAAGGAATACCAGCTTCCTCTAACTCAGTACAACAGCTTTAAACTGGTGAAAAGGTAAAACTGAATTATGTCTTCTGATTTCAGTCCAGAGGGTTTAATTAATTGTAATGAGTGTGGAGCATTGTAAGAACATTAAATTCAGCAATCTCACAAACAAAATTAATTTAAACTTTTTTTCAGTTCTTAGAGCAGTATAGGGCTCTTTTTAATGTGCTTTCTTACATTCTCAAACACAAATTTACATCTGATAGAAATGAAACAAGGTGGAAGTGTGGAGGCCCATACAGTATACAGCTTCTTTCTACTCATATTAAAACACATTTTATTGAGCCAGGCTGATTTGGGTTCAGCAAACTAGAGCCTTAAAAGAGCTGTGTGGTTCAGAATACTAGAATATAGTTATTATCACCTTCATAATTACAGGTGTAGAAGCAATCTAGAATACCTATTCTGCCTGCTCCAGCTGGTGTTAAAGACAAAATTTGTTTCAGTGAGAGCATAGTCATAGAATCATAGAACTGCCTGGTTTGGAAGGTACTTTAAAGATTATCTTGTTCCAATCCCCTGCCATGGGCAGGGACACCTTCCAGTACACCAAGTTGCTCGAAGCCCTGTCCAACTTGGCCTTGAACACTCCCAGGGATGGGGCATCCCCAACTTCCCTGAGCATCCTGCTCAGTGCCTCACCACCCTCACACTCAATAATTTCTTCCTAATATCAAAGAACTTCCTAATATCAAACTTGTCCTATTTCAGTTTAAGGCCATTCCCCCATGGCCTATCACTACCTGCCCCTGTAAAAAGTCATCTCCATCTTTCCTACAGGCCCCCTCTGAGTACTGAAAAGCAGCTCTAAGATCTCCTCAGAGCCTTCTCTTCTCCAGCTGAAGCAGCCCAACTCTCTCAGCCTGTCCTTACAGCAGAGATGCTCCAGCCTCCTGACCATCTTTGTGGCCTCCTCTGGACTCACTCCAAGAGCTCCATGTCCTCCATATGCTGGAGATCTCAGATCTGGACACAGAGGTGACGTCTCACCAGAGTGGAGTAGAGGAGGATAATATCTATCTTTAAACTAAAAAATAAATGGTGGCATCTTTCAGCACAACTTTCCAATGCTCAGATGTTCTGTAACATATTCCTCTCTGTGCAGTTGGAACAGTTAATCACCAGAGACAAAATCAACTGCTTGCATGTCCGAGTGTTATCTTCTTTCCTGTACACCAGCAGAAGACAAATTTTCAAGGAATTTCAGCAGCAGTTATGGAGTGGTTGTGGTGTCTTTTCTTTCAGGTTGATTGGTATTTATCCCCCTTAGCTGGATGAAGGGGGATAGATGCCAAAGTCTTTAGGGTTTTGTAAATAAATTATTGCTAAGGCTGATTAAGAAAGCTCCAACATGGCAATATCAGAGCAAAATGTCTTTTTCTGTATAGCAGATAAATTCTCCATTATTAAAAAAGTTTTCACATAAAGTAGGAAAATGTCCATAACTTAGAGATTAAAACATTGTTCCATTTATAAATCACTCCATCCTCAGTTTCCTGAAGGAAAATTGAATGGGACATCCAGGATGTTTTTCATACAAGACTTTAATACTTCTTAATGTTCAGTAGGACACACTTGATATCATTTGTCTCTTCTGGAACTTGTTAATATTATAACAAACCACTTTATGTCATTAAATAGTTTAAAATACCATCAGTTTCTCACTTCACTCATGATTTTTCTACCCTGTTTATATTCTATAAGTAACATGGACTTAGTCTGTAAATTGTAAAAGATATCTGTGGATGTTAGAATAATACCTGATTAATAGAACACTGTAAAGAAAAAGAATTTTGTTTAAAGAGAGGCATTTACAGTTTTCTAGCAGCTTGTAGGCTGTAGATTCTAAAGGACGCTATTATTTTCAGATGTAAAAGGGAAACCAGATGGATTAAAGTATTATAATTAGAAAGGTTCTTAAGAATCCTGTAATAATTGCATGAGAGTGTAATTTTTGTAAGGTTTGAAATAGAGTATAAAAGAAATATTTTGTATCTGTTCTCAAACTTTTTAATTTTTAAGTGTTGTTTTTTTTTTTTTTTAATTGTAAATAATGATGTTGCAGAAGCCTTGAAGATAAGGGGGTATTGTGTATATTTCAAACACTGTTAGCTGGATAGCTGTGGAGCCAGCCAAGGATTGCTGGTAAGAACATGATGTGAGAAGAAACAGGATGTGGCTGCAGAAGGGGCCATATGCAGCAAGGGCAGCATTTTTTGGGACAAATGTCCTTGTCCTGGCTCCTAGAGGTAGGCACAACACAACCCAGCACAGCAGAAAGTGGATATGGACTGTAGGGGGAGATCAAGACCACCCAAGACCCCCAAAGCCTCTGACCCATTTCCAGAAAGGTCTGAAAGAATGAACTGCATGAGAGAACTGATTTACATAGACAGAGAGAAATTTATCTCCAAGGTGGGAAAGCTTTTCTATAAAAAGGTACCCCCACCAATCTGGGTCACAGGACACCCCATCAGCTGGATCAGCTCTGCAGCCAGGATTGGCAGTCTCCCTCCTTCTCCCATTCTGCCTTTTCTTCTCTCTCCTGCTCTTTAACCCATCTCTCTCTCTCTTCCCCTCTTTAATCCATCTCTTTCTCTCTCTTCCCTTTCACCCTACCCTTTTGTTCAAAACCCATCTCTGTGTGCCTGGACAAGGAGAACAGGGACTTATTTATACCAATGCCCATGCCCAGTGTTTAATTTACTAATGAAACTTTGTAAGCTTTTGCACAACCTCTGACTTCTGTTCCTTTCTACCATCAGCACTGACACTCCCCTTCCCTTTAAGAGTGGGATGCCACAGATGGATGTCACTGTATTTAAACGGATATATTAAAATTGTATAGAATTCATAGCATCATACTGGTATGTTTATATTGAGAGACTGAAAGTCCTAGACAAAAAACTGCAAAAGTGGCAGAAACATAAGTATCATTTATAAATAGATATGATGACTTTCAATAAAGTAAAACTTCCTTTTTGCACAGGAGTTTTAAAAGGCCCTTCTCAACATGTCTATTTAAACTAGTTACAAGCAAAATTTGTCTTGTGAATATTGGCCACATTTTACCTGCTTTTCTCCTTTCTGAGCTTTAAAGGAAAAAGGCACCAAAGAATTGGTTCTTATATAAAGCTGTTTTGAGGCTTCTCTGTTTATCTCAATTACTGTGGAAGGATCACCCTTCATGTCTCAATAAATAGGTCATTGATCTTTGCCAGGTTCTTCTTGCTTCTGGGATAATTTCCCCATGGGTGTGTGCTCAGTTTTACTTTCTCACTCCATCCATCCATAATTCAGGAGTTCCGGGACCCACAATTGTGTCTTGAAATCTTGTGTTGCCCCTACTGTAGGTCTCTTGCCTGCTTCTCAGTGACTGAGGGTTTCCCGTACATTTTATTCACTCCTTTTCAAACTATCAGTCTACTAAAACTACTTTTCCCCCCATTTTGAGTGTTAAGTCCCTTTTCTTCACTTTTCCTAGAAAAGTGAAGTTTGCTTTCCATCCCACTTTAGCTGAAATAAGCTGTGTTTTACACTCAAAGCTGACCTTCTGCTCATTTGTGTATGTAGATATGTACAGCTGTTATCTGCCCAAGCAGTTGTGTATTCCTCACACAGGTCTGGGAAGGAAGAAGCTGACTTTAATCTAAGCAGAGAACAAACTGATTAAATGTTCTTTCAGCCAGAGTGGGACCTTCAGTCAAATCTTCAATAACAAATGTCTATAGAGCTGTTGTTTTAAATTGTGTAGACAAAATTACTCCACAGCTATCGTTGGAGCCATTAGGGTATTTTGAAATTTGTGGAAAGAACAAACTGTACAAAAGGAAAACCTAATGTGCATATTTCTAAAAGCAGGCAGAGCTGAAGTTGAAAGTTTTGACAGTGTATTGGAAGTGGTCAAAGCTATTTTCAATTCAACATTTCAGTTGCAAGATTGAAGATAATGAGCTTATAAAGGAAACAATTCACTAACAATCAAAGTCTGGGCAGTTAGGTTTTTTCATATGGGCTAAAACTTATGTCTACAAAAGTGCTTTTGATAATATATTATCCTTTATGGTATGATTTGTACATTTTGGGCTTGAACAATTAGACATAACATTACTTTAACCAGACTCAAGGACACTAATCCAGGATGCTAAAAATGTGCATGAAACACAGCAAAGAGTGTGAATGAACCTCTCAAAACTGTTGGAGACTGCAGTTAATATATCTGAAGCCTGGTAGAAGCATTACCTGTGTACAATTGGCTACATCATGCATATAAGGGACAGGAACCAGGACTCATGTTGTCCCAGAAACATCAACTAGTCTGGAAGAAAGCCCCTAAGACAGGAATCCAATAGGGCCTGAGATTCTCAGGCAGGTTTTGACCCATTACTTGTGATCTTAAAGAATGATACAGCCAAAGAAGACTGAACCACAGGCAGCAAACACTGACTTCAAGAATGAGTACTTCACAGTGGCAGCCAGAATATTCATGTGAACTTTTAAAAAATTTCATTTAAAATGGATCTAATTAAAGACCAGGAAGGAAATATCCAAACTAACAAATACAACTTCTGAGTTTTAAATGTCAAATAAAACAGGCCGTAGAAGATCAAAATAATCAAATTGACCACATTGTAGCATTAGATTTTTACCAAGTTGAATTAAAAAAAAAAATTAATTTAATTTTCTATGTTAATGAGATGATGTAAATTTTCCTCAGTTTTAAATTCTTCCCTGTTTAAAGGTATGTAATACTGTGTTCTTGCTTCTTTGTATCTTTTACTTTCATAGCCCTCCTGAAAGAACTTAGGTGAATTGAAGCAAAGGAATAAAAAGCCTTTAAAAAGTTTTGAAGTAAAATCACAATTCTGAAGAATCAAAGTGGAAAAAATGCACTTAACAATTACATATAAAGAAGATACAGCAAATAAGTATGCACATGTATTATGACTTTTAAACTTTCTATATATGTGAATTTCACCGGCAATTATAATAAACGAGAAGCTCAGTTTTTAGATGATTAAATGGATGTCACCTCAATAATTTGTGGAAGAATTCTCCTAGCAATAGACAGAATGTGTGAGATATGAAAACTAAAAAATAAAGCTGTCTCAAAAAAGCTTGCAAATTATTACTGTCTATCTTGGTCACTGTGGCAGAAGATAAGAAGTACTCCAAAGAAACTTTGATTGAAAATTCTCAGCTAATATTGAGGATTTGACAGAAAGAAACTAGATTTCTATCCAGTCACTCAGGAGGAGTGATCTCATGGTTTGTCATTTTATGCTTGTTAATTAGTTAGAATTACTAACATCCTCTCCACAAATCATTATCCTTTAAACTGCTGTTAACAACAACGCTGTTACAACTTAGTCACAAGTGTCAGCAGAAAATTGACTCCTCAACCCTTTTAAGGAGGAACTTTGGAAGTGAAATTGATGAGGAATGCTGAAATCATAAGGTAAATTACTTTATATAATACTATATTTTGGTTTTACACATCAGCTATACTGGAGCTGTAATTCAGCAAAGAACTTGAGCGTATGCTTAGGTCCTGTTGAAATAAATGGGATTTAGTATAAACCTGAGCTTATGCTATGTATAGATATATATATGCATTGAAAAGCTTTGTTACATAGGGGTGATTTGTTAAACTAGAACTAAATCAGCATTCTTTTCATGCATTTTCCAAGTCTTCATTTAAATTACACTTTTTTCTGACTTGAATTTTACAAATTATTTTTAGGATGGGCAGTCTGCTGGCAATTACAGTCTGATATCTTTACTTGCACTGAATAATATCTTACCAGTATTATTTATTTTATGTACTTAAGATGAAAAAATAAAAGTCAGGCTAGACTAGAAATACTTTGTATTATTTAAGATTGCTGTATATTTATCCAAATTAATTCTATGACTGACTTTCAAAAAAAAGCCCCGTATAGCCTATGAAAATGTTACATAGTATAAACCTGTTGCATGCAGAGTAAGAACATATATTGTCCATGAGAAAGAAAAATAAGAGTGCTTGTAAAAGTGTAAATATATGGCAAATCATCCTCAGTAATTTAGTAATGCAGATGGCTTCCATCTTTCATTTTGTGATCTGCATTCAGAAGGCATTTCATGTGAACTTATATATTT